>JBCEWC010014342.1:0-14437 GCA_038996855.1 Solanum aculeatissimum
CCAAAAAGAATTTAAATATTTATTTTTAAAAAATATTTCAAATTATGAAATATTTTCATGTCAAAAACTAAAAAAAAATCTTGAAGATTAGTATTAGAAAGGAAAAAAAGTATTTTGGTTTGAAAAATAATGATATATATATATATATATATATAAAGGATAATTATTAAGGGTAAAATAGTCATTTCAACATTTTTTAAAAATCATTTTGAGCCTAAAAAAGGAGCTCACGCGCTTCATTTCCGTGTTGTGCATGCTTTTTGCTAGCTAAGACGGTTGTGCTTAATTGATTAAAAATCGATATGTTGGAGTGTTTACTTGTGCATTTTGAAAGTTGAAGTTTTAACTTGTGATTTGAAACTAAGTTAAAAAACTAATTTATGTATTGTGTCATTAACTATTGCATGCTATCTTATGTATGTAAATTTCCCTATTTTATATAAATTGAGCTAAATAGATGATAAATAAAATATATGGGCTGACATTCTCCTGAATTATCTCTAATATCAACCTTTTTTGAAACCATCTCTAATATTTATCTAATCAATTATTTATGGGCTTTTTTGGCCCATTAAAGAAAATTAAATACAGGCACAAAATATGAAAAATAACAATATATTCAGTGAAATATTACAAGTGAGATTTGTAAAGGATAGAGTATATACAAACTATATACCTACCCCGTGAAAAGAAAAAGGTTATCTCAGGATGACTCTTGACTTAAGTACAACATATCAAAGTAGGAATAATTAAAGAAAAAAAGAAAAAGTGATAATGAAGAAAACAAAAAAAAACCTAGGGAAATTGTAACAGCCATGAAATAATGAAATAACTTAAGCAAATAACAAGTGATAGTGACATCAAAAGTAAGATATTATAAGAATATGGCTAAACCCCTCGGTAAAAAAGGCAACACTTTATATCTATTAATCTTCTACCCTAATTCACGACCTCCATACCCTTCTATATAAGGACACATTCTCGATAATTTGGAGTTTCATTATGTCACGTGTAATCACCACTACCCAATACTTGTTTGCCTTCCTCAACCTCTCTTCATATCCCTCCAACATCTCATCTCCTCACCGTGACATATGCATATCTCCTCTTTGCATGTGTGTGTATTTATGTATACAAATGTATACTATGTGTATATTCATATTTAATATAAAAATATTTGTCACTTGTTATTTTCCTAGGTCCTAAAAAGGTAATTATTCTCTAAACAGGAAAATTTTCTACTCTTTTTTTCCTTTAATTTCAAAGAAGAATCAATAGAATTAGAACAAAAAAAAAAGGTCAGCCACTAGTTTTCTTAAGTGGTCAAGGTTGTCAATGTATAATTTAATTAGGCTGACGATGTGCACAATAGAGTATGAATACAAAACAAAGGTTATCCTAATTATAAAGAATGAACAACTTTTGAGTTTATACATGAGACTTATTAGCATATTTAGAGCAATTCTATATTCCTGCAAATAAAGAATCATTGTCATTTAACACCCTCTGACAAGCATATGCCGTGTTTGGGGACAGTGAGCTTAGACCATAAATGAGAAAATCGAGAGGAGCTTAGAGATTTAGTAAACACATCAACAATTATACTAAAAATAAAGTTGATCACAAAAAACCTTTTTTCGATCAAAGTGATGGTCAATTTGAATACACTTTGACCGTTGATGTAAGATAGGATTAGCAATGAGATAACTAGAACTGGAGTTATCACAGAATATCATGAGAGGATGAGTACAGTAGACACATGTAGTAGTAGAAGTGGATGGCGTGATGGATATTTCATATGTAAGGGAGACTTTGAGATAACAAAGAATTTGTTTCACAACTTCTCAATGACCCAAGGTAGGATTCTATGGCAAACATAACTCACCAAAAAAGAGGTATTTGATCATGTGATGGTTGCATATTTGTCACGATTCCAGTCTAGGGACTAGTTATAATACCGCGAATGAGATATCCAAAAGAATCCCAAACTAGCCTCCTTAGTATATCATAAGCATACAAAGTAAATAATAGAGGAAATAACATAACAAGCAGAAGATGACATTGACATAATATAGAAGTTATACAAAGCATGAAATAAGTACAAGTCTAAAGTCAACATGACATGTCCAACAATGTATCTGAACCATGACACAGATGGAGGCTCAGACAGGTCTTGTCTCACCCTGAACATAGATGAAAAGTTATCTCTCGTACATAAGCATAACATGAGATAAAGAAGTAGTAGGTCTTGTCCCCAAAGTATGAAGACTCACCTAATCTGAATTGTCTAGGTATCCGGGTTTAGCCACGGGGATAGACAGCAGGATCACCTGCATCTGCATTGTGATATAATACAGACATAGAGTATGCATTAGAACATTTGAATGTACCAAGTATGCGGTCATCCGATGTAATATAGTTATGATAAAACATGCATTTAAATGTTAGATGAACAAGGGTATATATATAGAAGTGAAGTATAAAAGAGATTACTATATCAAGATGACATGAGATACTATGATGCATGAATGCCATAATACATAAACATATATGGAGATGTGACCTTAATCGACATGTAATACCATGTGAGCTATTACATAAAATTCGAATGTTGCCTCTACACAGAGAAAGTGTAGTCCATTTGTCAAGGTAGACTATACCCTACATAGTGGGTGATGGTACATAAATCATATATATTGGGCATAAACATGAACCTATAGTGGCACGTAGTTATGAGATAGGTAGGCTTTATATAAGGACCCTTAGGGATAGTCTTTCACCTCCTATCTCATTTGGTGCTAAGTCATCATCTCATGGAATACATACACGCACACACATATATATATATGTATGTATGTATATATAAACATGTTTTTCATAGGATCATAAGTCTTTTCAAAGTCATCATCATGCAAACTTGGGCTTAAAAGCCAAATCATAATTCAAAACATGTTGTCATCCTTAGAAATAGCTCATTCATAACTTGTACATGATGGTGTATACACACCCTTAAACACTTAAGCCAAATCATAGTCATAATAGTGATAATAATCATGTCATAATTATATTTGCCTTGAAATCATGTTCATAACCATAATTGGTAACCAAATCCATATTAAAATCTTATGAAACGTATTGTTGATGCATGCTCATTACATGAGAAGTAAGAGTAAAGTATGATTACATAAAATTCATACTTAAAACATGATAATAAGGTAGAAACATGCATAATCTATGAAGAAATAAATATTTGAATCATAATTGAGGTTACATATGCATGAATTCATAGTTAAATGAAATCCATATAATTCAATAAGATAAGACTTAATTCATGCTTAAATCATCATTTGAATACAACCCATACCATAATTTCATCAATTTGAAGTCAAAATATGAAAACCATAGTTAGATTATACTTAAAAAGTCATGAAATAGATGAAAGAGATTTTGAGCTCCATGGTTAGATTGAAACCAAGGATGAATCACCACATACCTAGCTTAGATTGAGGAGTTTAAGACGAATTTAGCTTGAATCCTTGATCCCTTGAAGAATGCCCAACTTGAGCTTGAATGAGAACTTGAAAGGTGAATTTGAATGAGTAAATGAGAGCCTAAGTGTTATGAGGTGTATGGAATGTTATGAAAGCCTCAGGAACTGATTTAGGGGAGTATACAAGTCATAAAATTATCACGACTCGACTTTTCAGGTCATGATGGTGCCTGTTAGATCCCGACTATAAGTAAGTCAGCCTAATGTCCACGACACCTGTTCTGAATGACTAATGATAAAGATACTAGCAACATATAAGTACGGTAAACACAATCTACCAAGGACGTGAAAGTCAGTTGTACAGAGCTACTATAGACTCAAATGTCAAATAAAAATATATATACACAGTCATATACATAACCAGGAAAAATTCCTACATATATAAGACAAAACTATAACTTTACAAGGCTAGTGTTCGAATACAAAAGACGGCCCAGAAGATAGAAGGAGACTGTAGAATATTCAAAGTTGTTGATGCTCACCCAAGTCTCCGAAAATGTCTAAAAGCTACTAATCAATGGCCACGACTTATACCTGGACCTGCACCATGAGTAGATGTAGAAAAGTAGAGATGAGTACCGATCGAAGGGACTCAGTAGACATCATCGGTCGACTGAGTGAAATACAGTAAATATGGTAAGAACATATGTAATGAAATACTACAGTGCTAGTTATTTGAATCCAGGCCAAAAGACATGCATGTCTGGAGAACCACGAAACCCCAACTGAACAACCTAAGTGAGGTGCAATGATATCGACTAACGAAACCTGAAGATCAAGGGTCAACTAAGTCGATGGCATCTGGGGAACCCAACTGAGCAGAACAAGAAGAACCAACCAAGTAGAAATAGAAAGAACTAACTGAGCAGGACCAAACAGTGTACAACAGAACCAACCGACGAAATCCTAGTGTAACTATATCACGATTGTCACAGGACAGAGGTATAGTGTTGTACGTAGGTGTAAGGCACTATTATTTATACTTGTACGCCGACTGGGACCCCATAAATCTAGAAGGTACATCCACTCAGAACTATAGAGTGTATAGGTGTAGGATACACGGATTAGTAACCGACAATAAAAGTTTCAACTACCCAATCATATCTGAACAAGTAACCCAACCCTGATGGCAAGACAAGAACACAGAACCTAAAACCTGAACCGCGAATGTGACTCAGTAGGTATCCTGATTTGGACCTGGCTCGCAGATCCTACCCTGTGCTGGACTATAGAAAATCCCCTCAACACCCAATGTTGGACTATAGGTGATCCCCTCAGCACATAATTAGGAGTGCAACACGAAAGGCTATACCCTGTGTTGGACCATAGGTGATACCCTCAGCACCCTATGTTGGACTATAGGTGATCCCCTCAGCATAAAATAAGGAGTACCACACAGAATCAGTTCCTAGAATATAGCAAGTCTCTCAGTATCCAACAACCCAACAGGCAGACAAACAATCAACCCAAATGTATATCTCAACAGGAGTAGTATATAATCGTGTCTAGTTGTCGACAAGTACATACCCAGCTGGAGACATGGCAAGTATCTAGAATAACGGGTAACCAGACCAACAATATCCAGGCTTGTTAGTGACTATAACAAGTCCTCCAAGTAAAATACATGCAGTCTAGCTGATAACAGCGGCAACTTGCCCAGGCAACTATGTGTTGGCTTACTGGTAATATAACAAACTCCTATACAGATGGTAGCTCTAACGCTAACTCACACAATCAGTATCTCAACAACAGATGACCTAATAAATACCATAGAAAAAGCATACATCTCTTTAATAGAATCACATCCCCGTTTCTATCTCACCATAGGTGTAACAACATCATATATAATATCAAGAGTCACAATGCTTAGTCAAAGGCACAAATAACACTTCTCATAATATAGCATGTTACCCAGTATAAAGTAAAGTTAGTAAGTGTATAATGGCTAACGATTGTATATCTAGGCATATATGTCATAGAAACCGTATTGAATCATGTTTAACCAAAGACAAGTATATCACAACTAGTCAGTCATAAGTATTCATAATAACAAGACAGTCACAGTTGTATAATAGGTATCTAGAACAATCAGGGCTATCAGAACCAAGATATACCAGAGCAAGTCCCCAACACAAAGTATAGTTAGCAACCAATCTCATAACTACTATATCTCTGTAGCACCAGGCTACACCAACATACACACAAAAGTTAAGCCAGAGTGCATACATGTTACATGGCATCAACCTATATCTAGTCTTTACCAGACCTTTTCGCAGAGTATTTCACATCATCATACATATCACATACTCAATAAATCAATTTATATACAACACATCTCAACTCAAACATCCACACATTCCAGCTCAGTCTAAGGTTTAAGAAAACCTAGCCTACCTAAAAGGCGAGTCCACATGCTTCAGGTCAGTTCACATGAGTTTTACCCTGTCTGACCGCCTTCAAATGCTGCTAAGCAGTCAAAGTATGAATCACAACATAATTAGGGGTATTTTGGCTATAATATCTCAAGAAATGGGGGAAGATACATTAAATGTGACTAAAATATAGAAAAATAGGGCTCATGCTCGAAATACCAAACCAACTCCTATAAAATGACTATTATGTCACCCCGAGTCTATAACCAAAACTTGAAGTCAAATTGAGGCTCAAAACAATAAGAAATAACCTATAAGTCACGTGACATTCCTTATCGGAAAACATTTATTTCAACAATTTCCTTATCAATTTTCTCAAATATACAGTCAAACCAATAAGATCTAAATATACCATGGCGTAGTCCTCGAAAAGTAGTACAATTTAGACCCAAATTTCACTTAATTCTGATGAGAAACGACCAAGATATCGCAACTCAAAATTCTCTAAAAAATCACAACGTAAACCACAACTAAAACATCATTTTTGCACCAAATGGAGCTCTATCAATTAATTCTGACATTACCAGGTTGTACGCCTCGCGAACCACACAGAATAGATCCAAATTTTATCAAAATAAAACTCAAAATGGATAAGAAATCGCATGTCAAATTTCTGAAAATATATTCAAACTACAACAACTAAATAACAAGTGTTACCTCAAACGGCGTGCCAAGATAAGTTTTCAACACCTCCACAATGCTCCTCTCAGAAATATACACAAGTTAGGCTTTTGAATCACTCAAAATGGAGCAAAAATGAGAGAAATATCATAGGATGAAGTTGTTGCTCGTTTGTGCGCGTTCTGGAAGAAAATTTTCTGGATTAACATTGTGCAGGCGAGATGCCACGTGGTGCCTCCTGGTTAGGCCATGTCATCCACTGCTTTTTAATTTTCAACCGCTGCTCAAACTTAATTTTGATTCTTTGGCCTCATCCGAAGATGGAAAAATACAATCCATATATGAAATCTGATCAGAAATAGCATTTTGGAGTCAACAATGTAGTCAAAATTTTCATCAGAGGTCATTTTATTCTAATGTGGGTCCCATTTCCTAGTATTAAAATCTACTGAAGGGACCAAAATATACCCGGAAGCTCCAGAAACCAAACAAAGATCCTCTTAGAATAAACTCGATGTTCCGAATCCAATGGGGTAATCAAAATTTTTATTTGAATCATGTTTCCCAAGGAAGTTGACTAAAGTCAACTATTGACCCATTCTAGAGACTAAATTTGCAAAACTCAATACAATTGCACCAAACATTCTCCTAACCTAATTTGGTCGTTCCGAAGCTGATGGAACTATCAGAATTTCGCTCTAAGGCCATTTACTAGGATGCACTTGAAAATTCATTTAACGGTTAAAATTTCTTGTTTAACTCAAAACACTGCACAAATGTCAAATGATTCACCCAACGGTCGAACAATCAGTGTCAATAAGTCACAAATAACTCACTTTTACGATGCAAATATTCAAACTGATAAAATATTTACAGAACCATAAAAATGACCTAGATAATCATTACAAAAATATGCCAAATGGTATCAAGAAAGGGGGAAAATACACTCATACCCTTACAAAAACTCCCCTGGATGGAGGAGCAATGCACTTTCATGGAACCCCCATCTAGGTTTTACTAAAATAGGCACAACTTCTTGCTCTTAACTTGAAATTAGGTGAAATTAGATGTGTTAGAAAGATAATTCAAAGACCTTTAATTTGGTAGGTCATAGGTCATCTAATTATTTTTGTACAAGTAGATATTGTTCATACAAAAATATAGTCGATGGAATTCCTTTGGACTTGGCTTGACATAAGAGATCTTTTATGATCATAAATCACATACCTAAGCTTGAATTGAAGGTTTGAAAGTGAATTTAGCTTGATATTGAAGGTTCCTTGGAGATCCAAGGACTAAATCTTGGAGGAGGATTTGGAAGGTGTTTTGAGTGAGTGAATGAGAGACTAAGTGTTATAGAGTGCTTATGAACTGATCTAGGAGGTTAAGGGGGTCATTAAACATCCAAAAATAGGCTTAGGGTTGGAGAAAAATACTAAAATAGCCCTACTTAAATGAACCTTGAAAGGTCACCTGGACATCTTTACGAAGGCACTTCACAAATCGTAAAGTGCACCATGGCTCGTGGTATCCTACATGCAGTGCAATAGACACTGGTTAAGGCAAGAGTCTTAGCACAGAAGCCCTTCACGTGGCGTGGTGTGCGCCACAGCCCATGAAGTGGCTCATGGTGTGCACCCTCAACTAGATAGCCTATCTTTCATGCCAAATAAGCCTCCACGAGCCCTTTCATGGTTAGTGATGCCTTTCACAGCTCGTGAAGGGCTCCTTAGAAGGTACCCCTAGCAAAAACTCCTTGGAAAAGTTATATACAATCTTGGTTCACCATTACAAAGTTTGAATCCATGGAAAATGTCTTTCAGGAGCAAATTTTTTTATCCTTGATCAAATCTTTCAAGGTATGGGGTATTACATTCTCCCTTCTCCCCCCGTAGGATCATTCATCCTTGAATGAGAACGGACTAGCTTGAATAGATTGAATCAAACATGAACAACCCACATAAGTGTATAATGCAATTTTTTTACATTAAAGTCAAGGAATCTTTTAAAACTCCACCAAAAACATCATTTAAAACTAGTTTTCATGAATATGTATGCATGTTATGATATGAGAACATAGAAATGAAAGAATCAGACTCTTTAAACATGAAGAACCTATACCTTAGGCTTGAGTAAAGTAGAATTGGTAGTTAGCATCCCCACCTGAAAGCAACAATACAACCCCAACACTATTTTCATGAAATCCTCATACTTATGTAACAATCATCATCTAATTTCAATCCCATGAGCATGAATGCACTTTAAATGACATGATAAAGCCGAAATGTAAAGTGACATTAAGGCAGGCATGAGAAACTAATATCTCATCAACACAACAAATCTCACACTTAGATTCAATATCAATTGACACCATAAACATAAAATCAGCCCTTACCCATCATTACCATAATCGAAAGGATCTTATACATACCGATTAGTGCAGCCCGAGCTCTCTCCCTTCCTCCTCTAATGGCTACTGGAAAATTACTCCTCTTGTGCCCAATTTCCCCGTACTCAAAGAAACCATCTCTACCAGTCATGCATTCTCCCATATGCATCCTACCACACTTTTGATAGGTAGGATATGAGTGTCTTTCCTTCTTACCCCCAAGCACCAAGGCATTATCAAAAGACAAATCATTCTTAACTTGAGCCTTCCCTTTGTAGAGCCTATCAAGATACCACACTCAAAGTAGACACCCATACCAACCAAACATCTCCTTACCTGCCCCTTCCCACACCTATCAAACCTAGGATTAGCCATCCTATCGTTAACAATCCTCTTATTTGAGAATTGGCCTTGGAACCTTTGGCCTTAATGAGAATAGACATTTTCTCTACCTCTCCTAGGATTGGACGACCCTTCACCAAACTGAGCCCTCTTAGTTTCTCTCAAGCATCTACCCAAATGATTATCTCCACATCTAGCACAGTTGAGCTTAAATGGCCCACCTTCACCTTGGTTCCTCTTATACCCTACCATCATAGCAATTAGGTCAAACACTTGAGGAGGAGTCGAAACTAGTTCAACCATGGTAGTCATAGCCCGAGCCAACCTGACAATTACGGTTTGAAACTCAACATTGGTAACTTGCTCACCCATAGGCTCTTGAGGAGCTTGATCCTCACTAGCAGGTATCTTTCTAGGTTGTGGTGACCATCTTGAAGATATCATCTGTAAGGCACAAATAACAATCATTAGAGATAGAAAGCCTTAGGACACGCCCTATGGTACGATATGAATCATGAAAAAGTGAAATATTTTCTAAAATGCCTTGTAGCCTCCTATTCATAGATGTGGTGTGCTTCACACCCATGAATTGGACTCTACTTGACACGACATGTTAGACTCTGAGGACCATTTTAAAACCTTAGTGCTATGATACCAAGTTTGTCATGAACCAAACCTAGGGATTACTCATAACATGGTGAATGGGATTCCCAAAAGAACCCCAAACTAGCCTTCTTATCATATCATAAGCATACAAGGTAAATAATAAAGGAAATAACATAACAAGCAGAAGACGACATAGGCATAATATGGAGTTCTATAAAACATGAAAGAAGTACAAGTCTGAAGTCAACATGACATGTCCAACAATGCCTCTAAACCGTGACATAGACGGAATGGGGGGGGGGGCTTAAAAGGTCCTGGCTCACCCTGAACATAAATGAAAAACATGGGGACAGGTTGTACTAAAATGGACAAAACTTTTTGCTTCAAACTTGAAATTAGGTGAAATTAGATGCGTTAGAAAGATAATTAAAAAAACTTTAATTTTGTAGGTCATGGGACACCTAATTATCTTTTAAGAAGATATGATCATTTGAAGTTGACTTTTATATCAATTCATGCAAAAAAAACATAGTTAATGGAATTCCTTGAACTTGGCTTGATATAAGAGATCCCTTATGATTATAAACCACATACCTAAGCTTGTATTAAATGTTTGAAAGTAAATATATCTTGAGCTTGAAGGTTCATCAAAGATCCTTTGACTAGAGCTTGAAGGAGAATTTGGAAGGTGTTTTGAGTGAGTGAATAAGAGACTAAGTGTTATAGAGTGTTTAAGAACTGATCTAGGAGGTTAAAGGGGTCATCAAACATCCAAAAATAGGCTTAGGGTTGGAGTAAGATACTAAACTATTCCTACTTAAACAAGACCTTAAAAGGTCACTTTGACACCTTAACGAAGGAACTTCACAAGCCATGAAGTGCACCACGGCTCGTGGTACCCTCCGTGGAGTGTAATCGCCACTGGTTAAGGAAAGCGGCTCACCATGGAAGCCCTTCACGTGGTGTGATGTGCACCATAACCCGTAAAGTGGCTCGTGGTGTGCACCCTCAACTGGACAACCCACCTTTCATGCTAAGGTAGCCTCCACGAGCCCTTTCATGGCCAGCGGTGCCTTTCACGACTCATAAAGGGCTTCTTGGAAGGTACCACTGGCCAAAAATCCATGAAAAAGTTATATCCAACCTTGGTTCACCCTTACAAAGTTTGAATCCTTGTAAAATGTCTTTCGAGAGTGAAATTCTGAGCCTTGATCAAATCTTCTAAGGTACGGGGTATTACAATATTGAAAACCCTAAAAATTCTCCTATATAATGATAGATCATTAAAGGTTTCACCATATTTGGATAATTGAAATATGATGTACGCGGGAGAAGGAGAATGCTTGCAATCTATCATTTTTGTTTAAGCGAGTAAATCTAGAATGTAGCTAGCTTGACAATGATGCATCCCAAATCCCACACAAGTAACTTCAATGTCTAAGAAAAAGGAGAGATTACCAAGGTCTTTTAAAGAAAATTAAAGATTAAGGGATTTTGTGAATGGGGAGATATAAGAGGGATCACTACCTATTACGATAATGTCGTCCATATAGACTAATGGTATGTAGTAGATAAGGGAGTATGATGCAAAAACAAGGATGAGTTAAAATAAGAATTGGTATATCCATGAAATAGGAGAAATGTTTTTAGCGTCAGAAACTAGGCACAAGGAGCTTGCTTCATGCCATATAAAACCTTCGACAAGTGACACACAAAATATGGATGAGACTCATCAATAAAGCCTAGTGGTTGAGACATGTAAACAACTTTCAAAGGTCATCATTAAGGAACACATTATTAACATCTAAATGCTTAAGATCCCACCCTTCAAACATTGAATAAGATAAATTTGATCACTAAAGATTTGAAAACTAGGCTGAGTGCATCATGGAAATCTACCCCTTATTTTTTATGAAACCTTTTTGACAACTAAATGATTTGTACCTTTCCGCTGACCCATCTGTTCAATGTGTAATATAGCACATCTATTTACAATCCACCATATTTGTATTAGGAGGAAAGGGAGCTAGTGTCTAGGTGTAGTTACAAAATAATGCTTGATACTTAACTTCCATGGTGCTTAACCATTGAAAAGTGGATCCAACTTGCTTCACTCGTCATGAAGGATGAAGTTGGTATCAGATGGTGAGAAATAATAAGTGCTTTAGGCTTGAGGGAATTTGCTTGAGCTCTCGTGGTCATAGGATGATTGAAAGAGGTAGAAGGCTGAAAATATATGGGAGCATTTTGATATAAGCTTGAAATAGAGAATGTGGAATGGGTAGACATGTATTTTGAGGTAGAAAGTTTGTAATGAAATATATGGATAAAGGATCTATTGTAAGGATTGAGTGGGAAGTGAGGATGAGGAAGTAAAGGTAAGGCAATAACTGAGGGAATAGAGTTGAAAATTAATTGTAGAGAAGTTAAGAAAGAGGGTGGTGAATTCTCACGAGAGCAAGGAAGAGAATTTTGTAACGAGGATAGGAAATTTTTTATCTTTGTTGAATATCACATGACGAGAAACATAAAAATATACATCCGATTGGTAGAAAACAATGGCACGGATAGCCCTTATGATTTAAACTATAACTCAAGAGGACACAAGCAAGAGAGAGAAAATCAATTTAATGATTATTGTAAGGATGGAGAAAGAGGTAGCATAGACATTCAAATTTTGCAAAAAGTTTGGTTGATAGACGATAATATAGAGCTTGATAGAAAAATTTGAAGGATAATATGTGAGTGATGGTGCACTTATTTAGGTATGTAGCTATAGAAAATACATGTTCCAAATGTTTATATGGAAGACATGCATGAACAAGTAGAGTTAGTTCTTTTTTCATAGTGCTGATGTTACGTCTTTTTGGAGCCCTATTGTATTCGTAAGTGTGTGGACAAGAGAGATGAATGAGTTATGCTAATAGATTAGGCACAGAAAGACATGTATTACGATATTTCTTACCACAATCAATTTGCAATATTTTAATTTTTTATAATTTTATTGGGTTATCGGTTTATCCAATAACCCAATAGTAAAAACCGATATCGAACTGATAATTCAATAAAAAAAATTCAAATCCATTAAAAACCCGATAACCTAATAACCCAATAACAATAAACTAATAATATTTTTTCCATTCAATTTATCGGTCGATTCAATTTTTGCACACCCCTGATGTCAGGCTTGAAGTGATACTCAAGAACAGACAAATGCATAAGGAGCTGAAGATAAGATAACAAGAAACCTATCACTATTAAAATGATATAAGCCTTCATCAATTAACCCTCAAAATAACACTTTTCCCTAAAGATCCTTCACAAAATAAGAAGAGGAGTGAACATTAGATCTATTAAAATGACCCTCCAAATCAAAGACTTCAAAGGCAGAGTATACAATAGATTGTCAAAGGTAATAATTTTTTCAATCAAATTTTATCAAAAAGAAAAATTATATTAGTGATGGAGAGATGTGTTGCAGAAGAGGAATGTGACTGAACCACAACAGTAATGAACTAATTGGAGTTGTCTATGATTGCGAAAAAATAATTGGTTCTGATATCAAACTAGATCAAAAGAAGAGATAAGCCTTTGATTTTATTAAGTGACCAAGACTTTTTTATGTATAATTTATACAAGTTGATAATCTACATAATAAAGATTGAATGCAAAATAAAAGCTAACAAAAGTTATCCTAATTACAAAGAATAAAAGACTTTGAGTTAATATCCAGAGGAATCTTATATTCTTGCAAACAAGAAATTTTTATCATCTAACAAATAGTGTACCCAACAACTCTACAAAGTGACTCAAACTTTCAACCTAAAATTGATGGTAAAAATGATCAACCATTAGATTTAATCGATCACTTGTTGGATTTCCTACTTGAAATTCTTTACTGATGAGTATTATTTTCTGTTTGTAAATATTTTTTTTTTAAATTAACTCATCTTTACTAATTTGTTTACTCTATGATCAAGTACTCAGTAAGTTGTAGATGCATTATATGTTGTATAATCACCTTTATCCAATACTTTTTCAGTCTACTGTTATTTCTCCTCATACCCACTATAGTCAACATCACATACCTTCTTATTAAGGCATTTGTGCATTTGTTCTTCCCATGTCCGAATTATTTCAATCTTTCCTCCCTCTTTTTGTCCATCAAGGAGGATATTCTCATCTTGTCGAATATATCATCATTTTTAATCTTATCTCTCCTACATGTCATGTTGGTGTAATATACCACAAATACAATAAATTACAGTTGAAAAAATAAAATGAGAAAATTGAATAAAAATTCATTCAAGCTGAGGCGCGGATATCTCGCTCTCTTTAAGGAGATTCAAGTCCACTGTGGCATAATCTACACCGATCCAACAGTACATCTCTTGACTTGTCCCCTCCAGGATACAACAGTCCAACAACATTGTATGACTCAAACAACTCCGGATTAGTTGAAGAGTCCAAAGCTCCACAAAAAGAACACCTTCCTTC
>JBCEWC010014343.1:0-14436 GCA_038996855.1 Solanum aculeatissimum
CTCTACCATACTTAACAAAAATATATTAAAACTTACTACCCCAAAAAATGAATTTTTATTTTTAATTATAAAAAATGAACTTCCCTACTTACCCCCAATTGGTCTAATTAATGAAATAAACAACAATTTTAGAAAAAAAACTATGAAGTTATTAGTTGTACCTCAATGGATAACTTGATACGGTTCAGTGATCACTGTATAATGAAAGAAAAAATCAAAGTTAGATGCTAAAAGCTATAAAGTTGTTATCTATTTAATTAAAAGAACTATAATAAAATTTATACTCCCTCCATTTCATATCTTTCTTTTTTTTTAAATTGGGGGGGAGGGGGGTAGGGGAAGGAGAAATAGGGAGGAGAGTTACAATATGGGGAATCAAACTCTCACTTGTTGGTGGGAATTCATGTACTCAACCAACTGAGTTACTAAGATTTTCATTTCTTTTTTTAGTAATAGTAAGCATTTATTATTTGAATTCTACTAACAACAAATATGAATCAACTACAGTCAAAATACTAAAAGCTTATCAAAAGAAAGTTGTAGTATCATACGAGTAAAAACCACAAAATACTAACTAATTAATGCATATGAAAAATATGAGACCAAAATAGAAGTAGCAACAAAAATATGGTGAAAAAGGTAATCAAATGTAAGAAATTGGGATAATCACGCATGCAAACACGAAGGATGCTCCCACTAAACCAGTAAGTCGGTGGCAGCAATTAACACATATTAGCATGTTAGATTGGAGCGCATAAAGGCAAAGCTCTAAAAATGAAAAACTACAAGACATGCGAACACAATCAATAGATATTATCCTTTTTTTTTCAGTTCAACAATAAATAAATATCAATGGCCAGATTGAGAAAAAGAGTCTGCCTCACAGAAATAAGTATATCACAGGAAAAGAGAGGATCCATACTGAGGTTCACCTGATCTATAGAATTCCAGAGCATAAAAGTGTTGGGTCTAAGTAATAAGGGTGAATTGGGAAATAAAGATGGAAAGACAAAGGAAAATGTAGGGGAACCAAGTAAAGGGAAATGAAGAGTCATTTCTCCCTCATCGTTAAATAGAGGAAAAGTGGTGTCCTTATATTAGGAAACACTTCCTCTAACTCTTAAAGAGTCAAGTAAAGGGGACCCCCTGGCGCCGCCATCATCATCACTCGGCTCGACTTCGACTTTGGCAAATGATGTGATTGATTGATATATTTTTTGGACAAAATTTATTTAATCAATCTTCCTTTTCTCATATTTGTGAATTATTAATTAATTTATGAATCATTTATTAATTAAGTTAATACGCAAAATTAGTTAGTTTAACAAACTTTTAATTTTCACACCTAAATTTCTTAGAATAAACTTAATCGTTCCCAAACGACACCATGCCTATTCTGAACAGATGAGTCTGTTTTGAATAGGCAGATTTGCACCCAATACTCTCTATAAATGAAAACATGTCCTGTGTTTTCAAACATTGAAAAAATTTATCTTCTTCTGCATATATTTTTCTTACAAAAAATTTGAGTCTATGTGTGACGCCATTACTATTTTTGAGTTCGCTAAAAATCGCAAAAGTTTGAGGTACCGCTACTATGTGATTGTTAATCTATTTTATCCTAGGAGAAAATAATCCATAACCTAGGGTAAAGTGAGGGGATTAAATTTCTTAAGGACAAAAATGTATTCTATGGACTCAGATTCATTTATAATTTTGTTCAAGTATTTTCGTCTAATTTTTTCTTGGTTTACTATTTTTGTTGTTCTTTAAATACAAAGGGGATAACAAGCTTAAGGAATTTAAATTGGTTTTCTATATTTTCATCTTCTGATTTCTAAGTCGACTGTTTGTTGATGACAGAAAAAATGTCTGATTCAAATGAAATAAATGTTGGAACAACGACTGCTACAGTACCATCTACTACATCTTTAAGTCGTGTAAATATTGCACCTGCAGTTTCACCGGCAAACAAATTAGCAAAATTTGACGTGTTGACTTCAAAAGATGGCAGTAGAAGATGTTCTTCTACTTGACTATCCTAAGTCTACAGACATACATTAATGAGAATATTCCTGTACTGGCTGAAGGAACTCCAGATGTTGAATGACTCATGGTGACTGAAGTCTGGAGGCACTCATATTTTCTATGTAGGAACTACATTCTGAGTGACTTGCAAGATGATCTGTACAGTGTGTACAGTAACATGAAGACTTTCAAGAAACTCTGGGATACTTTGGAAAAGAAATACAAAACTGAAAATGCTGGAATGAAAAAGTTTATTATGGCAAAGTTCCTGGACTATAAGATGGTAGACTGTAAAGTTATTGTTACCCAAGTTCAGGAATTACAGGTTATAATTCATAATCTCTTTGCAGAAGGTATTATTTTATCTAATACCTGATTTGAATATATGAAATTGGTTCTTAAAACTCACACAATCTTTAATGTAGGATTGGTTGTGAATGATGTTTTTCAAGTGGAAACAATCATTGAGAAGTTACTCCCACTTTGGAAGGACTTCAATAACTATTTAAAGCATAAACACAAGGAGATAACTGTTATGACCCAAGAGTAGGGACTAGATGTGACATGGCGAAGGAAAACCCGAGAGTCCTCGATCAAGCCATCTTAGCATCATCACACACATCATCGATTCAGAAGTGCGTAAAAGTAACAAATAACACATAAGTCTAAGGGATTTTGGGGCTTTGGACTCAAGCTATGGGGATGTTGCCAGGAATGGAATAAGCATGAATCACATAGCACATAACAATTACGTTCTAAGGGGCGGGTAAGTATGCCTCAAGCTATGGGGCAAGAAGGGTTAGGGACTTTCCACACAAGCGCATTCTCGATCCAACAATCACAATAATATAAGTGAAAACAAAAGCATAACATAAGCACCATCGCCGAACATAGATAGTCATATCATTACAATCAATACATAGCACAACGTACATTAGAGTTCGATATGTCCAACAATGCCTCTACATAAGATGAGACGGGGCCTCGACATATTATTGGCTCACCCTCAAGTCATAAGATAAAGGAACATAAACTAAAGACATAAGGTAGATGAAATTGGATATTGCCCTTGGAGTATAGGGCTCACCACAAGAAACACTTCAAAGTCTTCACTAGATGTCCAACGGTGGAAAGAAGTTGTCTCCGGTCCCTACATGGTTAGATCATGTAGACAAAGAGTATGGGTTTGCACATATAATGCACTAAGTATGCGGGTATGCCATGCACATGAACATGATCCTACAATAAGGCTAGATGACAAGGGCACACATTGGTACGAAAGGAATGCACATAGCCAAGGGAGTAGATATCATAACAATATGTCATGTCATGTCATGATGCATGAAGTGAAAACCTACATATCATAGCGGGGATGTGACCTCAACCGACAACAAAAGAGACCAAGCGAGCTACTACTTGGAATTGGACTACTTGTCAGGTAGATCGCTAGTCAACCCTTAAGAAAGGAGATATATAACAAGTCAATTCCATCAAGGGAGAATACCCATGGTGGCACATGGTTTGACAGAAGGAGTATGGACCCTTGGAGATTGTCCACCCCGACTCCAATCCTTCGGTGCTAAGTCTCATCCCACGGGAATACATATACATATACAAGCCTTCAAAATAGAGATTTGATATTTCATTCAAAACAATACATAATTGGGTTAAAGGTCAAATCATAATTCAAGTCTTTCCATAATTAGGCTCAAAAGCCAAAAAAGAGTTTCCAAAACCAATGCAATAGGAGTAGCTCATCTACATAGCATATCATATCATGTCTTATCATCAAATATCATATCCAGATGATGTAAACACCCATAATTGATCAAAGAGCCATAACATAGACTTTATGTGATCACATTTAGTCAATTCCCATATCTTATCAAATCAAGTCATATCATATCATAACATGAGGGTCAAGCCCTTATCAAGAGTTTCATCATATCAAGCCTTTCATGCTCATGAATGCAATGCATGGTTGATCAAGAGTAGCATTGGTATTGGATATCATCATTTAAATCATCAATACAAGAAGTTTATATCCCAAGCATAATGAAATCATCAATTTACAGCAAGTCCTTAATAGCCATACTCGAATTGAAGAACCAAGGGGACATGCATTTTTGAAATATCATAAAATCAATGGAATTCATCAATTAGGAGCTCAATCCACTTTGAAATTCATAAATCAACATAGCCCATACTTCAATTTCAAGTAAATCATTCATAATCTTAAATATCCATTTTCAAAGAAATCAAAATTTGTCAAATTAAAGAAAAAGATTTTGGGTCTTCATGGTTGAAAGAGAAACCATGAATCAAGCCCACATACCTTGAATTAACCAAGAGAAATAAGAAGATTCTAAAGAAGAATTAAAATTCCCCAACTTCCCAAGCTTGCCTTCAATAGAGGTTGAGAGAAAATAGAGAGAATGTTTTGAAGAGATTCAAGAGATTGAATGAATTAAGAGTGATTAGGGTTCAATTTAGGGGTTTTAGGAGAGTTTAGAAAGACTGAAATGGCCCTAGGATCAATAAAAATTATAATTTAACCATTAATGAAATGGAGAAAATAACTGGGAACTAGAGACGTAGGACAGTTACACGGACCGTACAACGGCCCACGATCCGTGAACTCGATCGTGTGGCTACACTTGGTCACGACCTTGGCTCGTAAGTCTTAGGGACTTTCTAGACCACTTCACGGACTGACTCACGGGTCGTGAGGCATCACACGGTCTGTGGTTCATCCGTGAGACCCTGACTTAGCCAATGTTTCCTTCCTTTTTCCAGAACGCTTTTGTGCACAAACCCTCTTACCTCAAAAGACATAACTTCCACATCCAAACTTCGATTCAATTGAAACTAATTGTGTTGTGAAGATAACTCAAAGATATTTAATCTGATAGGTCATGGCCCACACAGTTCATTCCGTACCAAAAGATATGTCCATTCGAAGTTAGCCCTACCATACGACCTCGCACAAAACCCAACCAACGTGATTCCTTGGAATGTGAACACTTAAGCAGCACCCATGAACATCTCTAACCAACCATAACAAGTTCAAAACACACCTTGATCAACCACTACGAAGTTCAAAAAATTTTGGATCGTTACAATGACTGTTGAAGATCCCATCGTACGCTTGAGAATTGAAGAGGACAACAAAGCAGCAGAAAAGAGGTCACTAAAAAATTCAATAATAGTAGGGGCCAATATTGTTGAAGAAGAACCAAATGTCAAAAAGAGAAAGAAGTCATCTGGACCACAAAGCAATCTGCCTAAAATGGGATTTAAAGGCAATTGTCATAACTGTGGGAAGGTTGGACACAAAATTGTTGATTGTTGCTCTTCAAAAAAGCAAAAGAAAAAGAATCAAGAATATATGATTGAGAAGAATGATGAAGTAGAGAACTTATGTGCCATGTTGACTCAATGCAACTTGGTAGGAAACCCCAAGGAGCGGTGGCTTGATTCTGAAGCCACTTCACATGTTTGTACAGTTAAAGAAGTCTTTCCAACATATGCCCCTGCTGCACTTGATGAGACCATTTACATGGAAAATATTTCCACAACAAAAGTTGAAGGTTATGGCAAAGTATGTTTAAAGATGACGTCCGACAAGGTGGTGAATCTAAACAAAGTCTATCATGTTCCACAAATGAGGAAGAATTTAGTTTCTGCTGGTCTCTTGATCAAGAATGCATTTAAATGTGTTCTTATTTCAGACAAAGTTGTAATTAGCAAGAATGAGATGTATGTAGGAAAAGGCTACCTTACTGAAGGTCTTTTCAAACTGAATGTAATGGTTGTTGAAAGTAATAAAGTTTAGACTTCTTCTTATTTACTTGAGTCAAATGATCTATGGCATTCATGTTTAGGACATGTCAATTATAAAACATTGCAAAAATGAGTAATTTGAATCTATTACCAAAGTTTGAAAACAAACAATCAAAATGTTAAGTATGTGTTGAATCTAAGTATGTTAAGCATCCTTATAAGTCAGTTAAAAGGAATTCAAATCCCTTGGACTTAATTCACACAGATATTTGTGATATGAAGTCAATACCATCTCGTGGGGGGGAAATATTTTATAACATTTATTGATGATTGTACGCGATACTACTATGTTTATTTACTTAGTAGTAAAGATGAGGCAATTGAAGCATTCAAACAGTACAAGAGTGAAGTTGAAACACAACTGAACAAAAAGATTAAAATGATAAGGAGTGATAGGGGTGGCGAATATGAATTTCCTTTTAAGGAAATATATTTGAAATATGACATCATTCATCAAACAACAGTCCCTTACTCACCACAATCCAATGAAATTGCGAAAAGGAAGAATAGAACACTTAAGGAGATGATAAATATCATGTTAATTAGTTCTGGTTTACCTCAGAACTTGTGGTGGGAATCCATCATTACGTCTAGTCGTATATTAAATCGAGTTCCCTATAGTAAACTACAATCTATTCCATATGAAAAATAGAAAGGGAGAAAGCCTAACCTTGAATACTTGAAAGTGAGGGGGTGTTTGGCTAAGGTCCGAATTCCTAAATCTAAAAGGATGAAATTAGGACCAAAGATGATTGATTATGTGTTCATAGGATATGCTATGAATAGTAAAGCATATCGTTTTCTGGTGCATAGATCAGAAAATCTTGGCATTCATATTAATACGAATTTTGGAGGAAGAAATCTATATGAAACAACCAAAAGGGTTCATCATTCCTTAAAATGAAAAGAAGGTGTGCAAACTTGTTAAGTAATTGCATGGACTAAAACAAACACCCAAATAATGGCATGTGAAATTTGACCAGACAATATTGTCAAATGATTTCAAAATTAACGAGTGTGACAAATTTATTTACATTAAGAACACTCCAAATAATATTGTCATTGTTTGTTTATATGTGGATGATATATTGATAATGAGTAATGACATTGCTAACATAAATTCTACTAAGTGTATGCTTGCTAGTAAGTTTGATATGAAAGACCTAGGAGTTGCTGACTTGATATTGGGGATTAAGATTCACAAAACTCCTCAAGGTCTAGCATTATCTCGATCTCATTATATCAGAATAGTACTAGAAAAATTCAAGTACTTGAACTACAAAAGTGTAAAAATCCCAATTGATCTGAACCTTGATCTTGCTAAGAATAAAGGTAAAAGTCAATCTCAATTGGATTATGCGAGAGTGTTGAAAGGTTTGATGTAGATCATGAATTGTATGCGACCAGACATAGTTTGTGCTCTAAGTAAATTGAGTCGGTACACAAGTAATCCCAACCAAAATTGGATGGCAATGAAACGCATTTTGGGGTATTTAGAACACACTCAAAACTTTATTTTGTATTATAACAAGTATCCAACAGTTGTTGAAGGTTATAGTAATGAAAACTGATTATTGGGTCAACTGAAACTATGTCCACAAGTGAGTGTGTTCATAGCCTTAGACATGTATAGCTTGATCTACAATGGAGATTGAATTCATAGCCTTAGACAAGCCTGGTAAAGACGCTGAATGGCTACGAAATTTCTTAGAAGACATTTCATTTTGGCCCAAACCAATGACTCCTATATGCATACATTGTGATAGTCAAGCGGCAATAGGAAGAGCTGGGAGTGTTATGTATAACGGTAAGTCTCATCATATACACCAAATACACAATACCATTAGACAACTACTCTCTAGTAGAATTATCACAATTAACTATGTGAAGTCAAAGAATAATGTGTCGGATCGACTTATATAAGGCCTTACTAGAGATGGAGTTGAGAGATCATCAAAGGGAACGGGACTACAGCCGATGACAAATCATCATGGCGGTAACTCTACCTAGAAGAATGAAGATCCCAAGATCTAGGTTCAAGGAAATCAAAAAAATTCATTGATGACGGTTCAACATTGTCAAAACTATGATAAGGTCCATTCTCATGATGAGCCAATGTTCAGTAACAAGGATAAGGTAATTTGACCTTTTAATGATTTGTAAGTTTAATATAGGATATATCAAATAATGTATCTATGGGATAACACATTTAGAAATCACCTATGTAAGTGTGAAGTGTAAGTCACTTCAAGGAGAATCTGGTAATGCCAGTTCTCTATGCACTTATCAACCAGGAAGTGTTCATGGCCGAAACGAATAAAACAATGAGAACCAAAACTAGTTAAAGGGTTAGTTGTGTGACTTATGTTATCTAGGTATATGACAAAGGTCGATTATTCAAAGATATCACATCTACCGATTAACCGAGTATATCTGATATATGCTCACTATGAAAAGTTCAAAGGGAAACCTACTTATCCAGATGCAATTAATTTTTATTTATGGATCACACATATTTTTCATGCATATGATTTAACCAATGGTCATTCTCCATTCATGTGGGGGATTGTTGGGTCTAAGTAATAAGTGTGAATTGAGAAATGAAGATGGAAAGACAAAGGAAAATATGGGGGAACCAAGTGAAGGAAAATGAAGAGTCATTTCTTCCTCATCGGTAAAATAGAGGAAAAGTGGTGTCCTTATATTAGAAAATACTTCCTCTAACTCTTAAAGAGTCAAGTAAAGGGGACCCTTTCACGCCGTCGTCGTCGTCGCTCGCTCGGCTCGGCTTCAGCTATGGCTACGACTACGGCTTCAGCTTCGGTATTTGGCAAATGATGTGATTGATTGATATATTTTTTAGACAAAATTTATTTAATCAATCTTCTTTTTATGATATTTGTGAATATTAATTAATTAATTTACAAATTATTTATTAGTAAGTTAATACGCGAAATTAGTTAGTTTAACAAACTTTTAATTTTTGCCCCTAAATTTCTTAGAATAGACACAATCGTTCCCAAACGACATCATGCCTGTTCTGAACAGATGAGTCTATTCTAAATAGGCAAATTCACACCCAATACTCCCTATAAATGGAGACTCATCCTGTATTTTCAAATATTGAAAAAATTTCTCTTATTCTGCATATATTTTTCTTACAAAAACATCGACTCTGTGTGTGATGCCATTATTTTTTTTGAGTTCACTAAAAATCACAAGAGTTTGAGGTACCGCTACTCTGTAATTGTTAATCTGTTTTATCTTGGAAGGAAATAATCCATAACCTCAGGTACAGTGAGGGAATTAAATTCTTTAAGGACACACAATGTATTCTGTGGAATGATCAGATTCGTTTATAATTTTGTTCAAGTATTTTCGTCTAATTTTTTCTTGGTTTACTGTTTCTGTTGTTTGTTAAATACAAAGGGGATAACAAAAAGTTCAAAGGGGAAGTCCAGAATACAATGACGGCTACACCACTAAAGCTCAACCTAAAACATCTGGTACAAACAATAAATGTTAGACATCTATAGCCCTCAGTTTCACCACTGAGAAACCAATTGAATATGGGGTATTGTTGTAATGTCAATGAATCATTTTGACTTGTTACATTAATTTCTCTTATTAATATAGCTATATGGACAAAGTAAGTAACTCCTGGACAATTTTCTCATAAGACTACAGAAAAATGTTCAATAATAACCAATTTCACAAGCAAACCTCCAACTTGTCACAATATTTCTGCAACCATTAAAGCTTTTCACTTATTGTGATTGTGATACTTCTCAATGATGCCAAACTTTACACCCAAATAATCGCTAAACTTGTCCCTATAGAAAAATTATTGAAATCACATAAGATTAAATAATTTAAATACACTTCTAACCTTGACCAGGATGAGCTCATAAAATGTTGCAACTATTTCATAATATCATCTTGATGTGTCGATAAAGTATCCAATTGAGAATGTAATATTTCTATCTGTGTCTGCTGGTTTTCTACCACAACTTCAGTTGCATTCAATCGTTTCTGCAAATCATTTTGGGTTCTTGCAGCTTCCTCTTTTGTCATTCTAAGTGAGTCTTCTAACTCAATGGTTTTCCTTTTTGCTGCTCGATTAGTATCAGGTTTGGGACCATAACTGAGCCCTTTTATGTACCCCGACTTTGTACCAAGTACAACATCAACAATTTCATCAATAGTCATGGAAGACTCTCCCGAACTATACAGAGCCTTCAAATCATTCATGTTGTTTTGCAAAAAATAAATTATTTATGAGTTATGATAATAACAAATAAATCATATTGAGTGCGACTAAAATATTTTTTTTCCTCACATAGTTAGTCTCAGCTTCTTGAGATTACCAGCCTTTTTCACTTGAGTAATGAGTGTTTTTGTAGAACTCAATTCTATCGGGTTCTACCTTTTCAGGTTTCATTTCACCCTACAAAATAAATTTTAAAAACTAATTGTTAGTATTCACAAAATATCATATATGATGTGTTTGGTTACAAGGCTATATATCTCTATTTTTTTTAACTCCTTCAAAAATCAACATTGCTACAGGGAAGGCAATAAAATAGCTCATTGATTAAATTTTTTTGATTTTCATGAATTAATATGTCTTGGTTTGAATCCCCTGCTCTTCTTCCTAGAGAATGTAGAGGTGAACTCAATATGGATAGAGTCCATCTCCCATTATTTAGAAGAAGGATACTTCATAATACTTTTGATCCTGATGGTAACATGGAAAGAGTCCATCTCCCATATCTGATTCTCTTGACGTAAACATCTTATGTATTTTATTTTTTTCCTACTTAACAGGAAGAGATCCAAAATTACGGCTTTGCGAGATTATGGTCCTTCCAAATCATTATAAGTCAATAATCAGTTCACAAGTATCATAAAAGATGGTGAAGCAGTATATAACGTATCATTTTAGCACGAGCAGCTACAAATGCTTTTAACCCCATTAAATGATTATATGTAAGTTTTGATCGATTGTCCTTGTTAATCTGACATTGTTTCTGCCATGATAATACAAATATATGTAAATTAAATAACAATGAAGCAAAAGAACTGTTTATTTATTTTAATATAGATGACCTTATGCTTTGGAGTCGACTTTAGCAGTTAGTTCTGAAACTTCAATTTTTTGAACATCGTCCTCAGAGTGTGCACTTTCAAACATCTTTTTCAATTTATAGCGCCACTGCCGACTTCTACTTTTGAGTATATCGTCACAACTATCTGTGACATAATGCTCATCCAAATTAATTTTAAACATCTAAAAATAAAGTTTTGCATGAACACACATAAAAATCAAAATCCATTTGATATTTTTGTCACGCCTCCAAGTCTATAAAGATGGACAGGTACTCGGTGCCCTCTAGGCCCGAGAGAACCAACATATAACCTGTGCTTATCCTGCATATGTCTATGACAACTCTACTGATATAAGAAATCAAAATAAGTAGCACCAAACTTACATACAGGACTTGGCCATTGAGGCCACAACTATTTAGAGACAGGATACAAATAAACTATATACAATAAGTCTACAAAGCCTCTCCAAGATAGAAAACCTTAACACAGGTCGGGACAGGCCCCGCCATACATCAAACTATTATACAATACCAAAATGCATAAACTACAGATTCAGTAAAGCCCCGGATCAACTTGGAGCTCACCAAAAGCAGCGGAGTGTCGGGTGCGCCTATATTGGAGGTCTACTAGCTGGAGTACGTGTACCTGCAGCATGAATTGCAGCATCCCCCACGAGGGATGTCATTACGAAATAATGTACTGAATATGTAAGGCAATAGCACATGCAAAATGAAAACTCAAGTCAAATCAAGTATCAACATATAAATGCATGTAATAAAAAACTACCTTCGCTATACTTGTGGGACCATATACGCTACGTTCTTTTCTTTACTCTTCAATGCTTTCTAACTTCTTTTAGGCATGTATTATAAATGACCAGTTGATCAGTGGTAAAGAGAGGATGACCCATACTAGGCATTTTAACCCCTGGGATGCTGTCCTCAAAGCTAGACAAATTGGGATCGACCCATGCTAGGTTTTCGCCCCTGGGCTGCCACCCTCACAAACCAAGTGAGATCGACCCATGCTAGGCTCTTGCCCCTGGGCTGCCACCCACGCTGGGAACAATGTTCAAGTTATTCTTTAATACTTTAAGATTATTACTTTGGTGGTCATGATTATTTTGAAGCCTTGGAACTGTGTACCCATAGTATACGATACGACAATGGTAACTTAAGGCAGTATAATAATATAAGAGTCGAGTGTAACGTTAATGTTCTACTTAGGAGTTTAATCAACACTTGGCTTGACGAATAAAAGCAGACTCATCGTGCTAGTGCTTGGAAGTGTAAGCTACAGATTTGCTGATAAACAACACTATTACTATTGGAATAATACTTGAGAAGCCCACTCGTTGATAGTGACACGAACATTAGATTTCATGCCAAAGAGTATGGAATAGGATAGCTTTACATACCTTATTGTACGACCTTGTTATTA
Source organism: Solanum aculeatissimum (assembly GCA_038996855.1). NCBI lineage: Eukaryota > Viridiplantae > Streptophyta > Magnoliopsida > Solanales > Solanaceae > Solanum > Solanum aculeatissimum. The sequence goes on from JBCEWC010014343.1 coordinate 12,421, forward strand.
CCTCAAAGTAATCTCTTTCCTTCTCAAATATTTATCTACAATAGAGTGGGTGATAAAACTAGTGTTAGTGGCTAATAAACATGTGTTAGCAGTTCAATCTTAGCCTAAATAACATCCAGGCAACAAATTTGCAATTACCACCTAAGGGTGTTCTTTCAACCCTTCTTCCTCTACTTGCATTGGTATCATACATATTTTTGTATACATATTGTACCTCAACATGTTTTTAGTTCTATAACACGCTTACAATAGTTCACAAGGTACAACACATGATAACTCCACACAACATATAATTAAGTAGTGTAACATTACAACCCCTCTCTGATATTTCAACACCAACAATTCACAGCCTTTCCCCATTTTAACCTACTGTTCTCAACACATTTATACACCTAAACAGTCCCAAAGCAATAGAGGACGTGGGATTATAGTTCCCGATCATCTTCACACGAGTTCCTATCAAACGTACGCTTAAAATATCACACTTAACCTTATGTCGACGAAAAATAAAGTTGTGGCAGTAACATATTTATATTCTTGTAACTTGCCTTTTTTTTTTAACTCAATTTCTTCAAGAACTTCAATTCCTCTTCACACTTTAAACCAAACAAGAAGCCAAAAGTCACTTGACAATCAAGAGAAATGAGCAACACTTGAGAGAATATTCTGCCCTATACTTCTATTTAAGCAGAAGTAACATGTTTTCCTTGTCTTTCATGATAGGATTAAGCTAAATCTATAGGTATTATCACTCACCTTAGCCTACAACAAGAAGGATCTCTTCAAGAACTCTAAAAGAATTTTAAGGCTGCTACTCCTTAGCCTTTGAGAGAGAAAAGAAAGCTGGAGTTTATCTGATTCTTTATGTGTGTTAAAATGAATAAAATCTCAGCTATCCTTGCCTTTTATAAGACCCTTTTTTGCCCTTAAAATAATCCTTTATCACCTCCTCTTTTTGCTTCATTTTCAGCCACTAATTGGCCAAGTAGGTGATGCAGCTCCTTAGTTTTGGCAAGCTACTCAAAGGGTCAAAGTAGGTGACATACCTACTTGCTTTATCCTTTGTTGGGCTAATTACTTGGGCCTTGGAAGATTTGGAAGGTGGGCATCCATTTCTATTCCCCTTTCTCTTAGTTTGGACCTCAAGTGAGTCCACTAACATAGGCTTAGGTCTGACCCATTAGCTAGATCCATATAGCTCGAGTAGGTGGTGCACGTAGTAGTTTAATTACGTCAAGAAAGAAACTCATTATCTTACCTTATTTTCCAACTCCTAATCCTATATATTGTATCTTAATGCTTCACTTTAGACTTTCAACTTAAATAACACTTTATTATCTCAAATTTAAATGCTTTCATTGAGTTTAACTTGAACTCATACCCGCTGAAACATATAGGGATATCACAACACTTCTCGATCCAATCCCTATTATCACCACTCTGATGGAAAAAAAAACTTAGCTTCTCACATATGTACCATAAGGCTATGTCAAGTATCACATAATTAGGACTAGCATATAGAAAACACGGGGTGTTACATCTTGCCCCTCTTTGAAACATTTGTCCTCGAATGATAGTATGGTTAGTCAGTGCAAACAAGTTCTAGCCTAAGGTACATAGCACACAATACATGTAAACACATACTTACTTGTCAATTCTTCAACTCTGATTTTTTTCCCTCCTCAGTGGGGTGAAAGAGATGGGTGTATTTGGATTTCATTGCTTCTTCTGCTTCCTAGGTAACCTCTTATACTTGTTTGTTCCTCCATAGTACTTTTACGGAAGCTACTTCTTTGTTTCTTAATTTCTTAACTTGTCTTTTAAGAATAGCAATGGGTATTTCCTCATAAGTGAGATCTTTTGTAATCTGTACATCCTCGATTAGAGTGATACAAGATAGATCACCTATGCACTTTCAAAGCATTGAAATGTGAAACATTGGATGAACCACAAAAAGCTCTTGGGGTAGCTCTAATTTATATGCAACTTGGCCAACTCTTTTAACAATCTTATATG
>JBCEWC010014345.1:0-14435 GCA_038996855.1 Solanum aculeatissimum
AGTGGTGAGCCCTATTGTTCAAAGGGCAATAGCCACCATCTATCTACCTTTATGTTTATGTATTTACTTTCTTGACTGGAGTGTGAGCCTCAAAGTTTGTCGAGGCCCCGCTCTTCTACGTAGAGGCATGTTTTGGACAAATTTTACTCTTGTACGTTAGACTTATATGTTGGATATTTGGCTTTGTATTATGATACTACTTTCCACTTGATCTTGGATTATGTTCTCATGTTATGGTAATGGCTTATGTTTTCCCATGTTATTATAATGACTTGAATGTTATGCATGATGTATGACTATATGCTATGTGCAAACATGTCTATCCCTTTCCCGTATTGTCCCCATAGCTTGAGTCCCAAGTCCCTAAACCTTTAGAGCTTATGTGCTACATGCTTTAGCTTCTGCGCTGACGAACCGATGACGAGTGTAATGATTCTATGATGTCTTGATCGAGGGTCCTCGGGTCCTCTTTCTCCATGTCACATCTAGGCCCCCTATCCGGGTAGTGACATTCGCCATGTCACGTCTAGGCCCCCTATTCGGGTCATGACACTATGTGATCACAAGTAGTAACATTACATTCAAAACATGAGCTTCATCAAGAGATTCATCAAGAGTTTCAATTGAACAATAACCATGCATATGCCATGAATGATGAACAAGAAAATGGGTAATGGAATCCAAACCTTATTTCACAATTTGAAAGGTAATTCAACAAATCATGTAGAAATCCGTAAATAAGACATAATGCAAGTTACCCATACTTAATTGAATCATGAAAGGGCCATACACTTTGATTCATCAAGTGTTTCCATGAACATTCATGAATTCAAGCTTAAAAAACGATTTAAATCACCTAAAAACTACAGCACACAATTCCCAATACTAAGTACAACAATAATGGAAGAACCCATAACTTAATTGAAAACTTAAAATCAAATTTAAAGGGTTAGGGTCCTTGGGTCTTCAAGGATGAAAGAAGATCCTTGAATCAAATCCCACATACCCTGATTTCACCAAAGGAATTGCAAAGTAAAACTTAGTCAAGGTTGTCTTCCCCAATTTCTTCAAGCTTTCTTCAATGGAGACAAAGAGGATTTTAGAATTCTCAAAGTGAATGGAGGAGGCTTAGAATAGATGAATAAGGGTTTGGGTCATGATTTAGGGGTTTAGGAGTCCTTAGGATACCTAAAAGGAGCTTAGGGATTAATTAAATCACGAAATTACCATTAATGAAATGGTCAAATAACTGTAACATAGTGTCACATGGACTGCTACAGTGCCCATCAAAGTGACACACGGTCCGTTCAAATGCACCATCAAATGACACTTAGCCAAATTTTAACTCGAACTCTCGGAGGACTTTCTGGACCACTTGACGGAGGATTCACGGACCGTGTAGCTTAACAAGCACCGTGTACTGGTCTGTGGAGCCACACTTGGTCCAAGAATCAACTCCCAACTCAATACAAGTTTCTGCCCCACTTGACGGACCACTTGATGGACCGTTCAAAGGCTCACAGGCCGTGGCGTGGTCCGTGGGCGATGAATTGTGTTTTGGGGTGGTTCCTGGCCACCCCCAGCTCACTGGACCATGGAACGGACACCCATATGGTCCTTTCCAAGGCTCACGGTCCGTGTCCTTTGCCTTATGCTCTTTTCATGGCCTATCTCCAATGTCTTCCGAATTTTAGCCAGTCCCACTCTTTAGGCCATAACTTTCTCATCCGAACTCCAAATCTAGTGAAACCAGTTGCATTGCGAAGCTAACTCAAAGAGATTAAACTTTATATGTAGAAGCCCACATTCTTCAACCCGCATAAAAATTTATGCTAGCTCAAAGTCTACTGTCCAAACGGTTTCTCTAGGCCACCAAATGATCCGTTTTCCGTTCGGCCACTTAAACTCAACCCATGGCTACCACAACTCAACCATGACCAGTATAAAATCATACAAGACCAAAAATAAGGAGTTTTCAAAAATTTTGGGTCGTTACAAGGGGTTACTAGATTGAAATTTTGTCAAAAGGACCTATGAGGGTTATTTATGGTATGTAAAAGGAACTACGCACCATTTAAAGGTGTCATGGATTGAAGTCCTGAGTTGATGGGAAGTATGGGTTTCTAAAGTTGAAAACATAAACAACATGATGACTCGTGTTCCTTCTAGTAAGGACCATATTGTGGCCTCATGGTTAGGGCCCTAAAGAATGAAAAATTTACTAAGTGTGGGAGGAAACTATGAGGGGGTTCTATGACCCATAGATTGATATATGAGTCTCATAAATAGGTCATTTTGAAAGTAGTCTAAAATAATTGGAAAAGGAGAATAAGACGACTCAAACCACGACTCATGGTTTGGTCTGTGACCTATAATTAGGGTCATGGATCATGAACCAAAAGTTTTAATGAAGGCCTTTTTGTCTATTCAATGTACCTTAGACTTCAAATTACGTTATTTTGGGTTTCCTTAGCCCCCATATAAGACCAAAAATCCTCCTAAATCCTCTCATTCACTTTATTCTCTCAATAATTTTCTACAACATTCATGGAAAGAACAATCTCAAGCAAGGTTAGGGTTTGCTTTGAATGATATCCTTCTTCAACTTCTCTAAGCCTTTTCTTAAGGTCATTCAAAGGTATGCGAGTTTGATATGTGGGCACCGTCCATCCACAATGTCCCTTAATAAATGATTTTACCTTTCCTTAAGTTCATGAAAAATATCAAGTTACATGCCTATGACTTCAATGACCTTTTTATGATGCATTTTTATGTATTTTTCCTCCAATGATATAATGTAATGTTTTACCATGTTTTCCCATAAATCATAAGTTTATGATTATGACTCTAATATCTGGGGTTTTATTAACGATGTGTTGGCTATTTAATACTATTTTAAATTTGCATATTTACCATGTTCTTTGACTATTCCACTTATACAAGAGTTTTCAAGTTAATGCTTAAGCCCACTAAGTTAAAAGATGGTTTTACATGGTATGATGATGATGATAAGGGCATAAAATAAAGATTTAATGTTATTAATCTTGTCAAAGATATAAACATGTTGTTGTTTCCCTTAAAATATGTTTATGATGGACCCCAACATGAAAGGATAATTCTCTCTAGGAAGTTTAAAATGTTTGAGCCACTCTTATTAAATTTCTACTTATGAATCTAAATTACATTACATGATTGTTTCTATGTCTAAAGTATTCCATGGTATTTATTTAGCACCGAATGAGACATTGAGGTAGGGTTCGATTAGGGAACCTTGTACAAACTTCTTGCCCTATTAACTATATGCCATCATAGGAGCCCTTGTAGGCTAGGCTAGTTGATCCACATAGGCCATATATGTTAACGAAAGATGCATTCTTAAGTGACAAAGGTCCACTAGGCAAGTGGTCTCCCCGTCAACATAGTGGATTATGTTGAATTCCATGTAGTATCTCACATGGTCTTATATGTCGGTTATGGTCCATTTTCACAAAGTGTAATATTTGATGTCTTTGTTCCATAATATGTGTTTCATACATTGCATTGATTTTACTTCATATTGAGATTTATTCCTTATTCATGATTAAGCACATTTAATGGTGACATTACAATCCCATGCATGTAGACTTCTGAATTTCATGAATGATGGCATTACAATTTTGTGTTTGTATTGTATCTCACATAATTAGTACATTAAAAAATACTAACGCATATTTTTCCAACTTGATATCACCATATAGGGACGGACACTCCACCTCCTCTACCGACACGTGGCTATCTTACCAATGATTAAGACTAATATCACTGATGAGCCCCAGTTTGGTGACTTCACCTATTTTATTCATACTTGTATCATTTGGACGATTGGTAATTTAGACTTGTTGTTGGAGACTTTTACTTTATACCTTAATTTTTGTGTCTTTTCTATTTGAGTTGAACAAATATTGAATTCTGGTCCCTGCTAAGTCATATGTAGTTCATATGTTTGGACTATGATGTTTGATGAAATTTGTCTTGTTTTAACTTAAATGTCATCCCTTAGCCCCATTCAATATTTTATTTCCACATTATGTTGATGTTAACCTATGAATGCTTGATATATGCTAAAGATGTCTTGGATGAGGTGCCTACGAATCCTCATTCCCTATCTTATGACGAGGTCCTAGTCTTGGATCGTAATACTATGTTAGCATGAGGATACCACTTGTAAGGTGGACCTCCGTCACTTAAGCATGCATATTTCTTTAACATATATGGATTGCATAGATCCACTAGTATATATTTTCAAGGACTCCTATGGTGTTACATAGTTAAAAATGTAAGGGGTTTCTACTAATGTTCCCTTATCAAACTCTACATCAATGCCTCATTCGGTGCTAACTTTTAATCATAAATTTAGTCATGTAATGTAATTCGAAATAGTAAGTAGCAATTTCATTGGAGTACCTCGATAACTCGGAAACCATCCAGTTTAGAATTGGCCTTTAACATTGAGGGTCCATCTTAAATATCTTTTAATAGAAATTGAAATATGCTTACATTTTTTTTACAACATTCATAAGTTTAAAGCTTAATTCATAGCCTTTATCCTTAAAATCATACCATGGAAATTCATCATGAACTTAGTGGGCCGATGCATTTACTTGAAATCACATGATTTGATGAAATAATGCATGAATCATGAAAATATATGTAACTTTTGAACTAGTATTAAACAACCCACACATCATTGATAAAGACCTAAGTAGGGAAGTCATGGATATCAACTAAGAAATCATAAACCTCATGGTATATCATCACATATCATCATTAGGATCAAAGTACATGTAAATACATCATAAAATGTCATTACAATCATGGTCATGTAACTCAACATTTTAAAGAACTTACAGAAAAGGTTAAAAGGATTTATAAGGGAACTTTTTAGGTGGAAGGTACCCACAAATAAAAATCACATACCTTTAACCAACCTTAAGGAGGATCTTAAGAAAGTTTAAGGAAGAAGCTTCTTGAATGGAAACCCTAACCTTGCCTTGTTCTTGCCTTGAGAGTATTCCATGCCTTAGGGAATTTGAGAGAGTTTTAAAATGGAGTGAATGAGAGGGTTTGGAAGGGTTTAGTATAAGTCCCCACCTATGAGAGGTATGAAAAGTGTAATAAAGAGTCCTAAAAAATTTCTTAAGTACTAGTTGTTACAGGGGGTTCTACGACCCGTAAAAAGTTCCACGAACCATAAGTGGAGCTCGTGGGTTGAAGGTCAGACTTGGTGAAAATGATAATTTCTGAAGTGAGATGTACGATTTATCAGAAAGCCCGTAAATTCTTTTACGAGTTATAGGTTGTATCATGGAATGTGAATCAGAGGAGAGTTTCTGAAAATCTAAAATGTTATCAGATGAGACCCCTTATTACGACCATATAATGGACCACGACTTGTAAACGAGGTCTCATGGTCTTGTCTGGTAGAATTTTAAAAGGAGAAGTTCCAAACTTTCTTATTCCCTTAAACCCTTAACAACCTCTTCTGGCACCTCTATGACCCCTCATGCAATTCCAAATCCCTCTCTAATCAAGTCAATTGCAAATGATTCCAACCGCCTAAGTAAATGAAATTTGTGGATACTTATGGGTATTTTATGAACTCTTGCATATGATGTTACTATTATGCATTCTATGATGGTTTATTTTTATGCATTATTATGAAGTGAAATATCATGTGAAATTTGTGGATTTTTATGACTGTTGAGAAAGTCCTAACTTGATAAGGTGGGTTACTTGGAATGATTTTAAAAGAGGGACTTTATATACACTTTTTATGTCTTAAATCTTTGCCTTGGCATGATTTGAGCATAAATATCTACCCACTAGGTTTTGACCGAAGATGTATCCCAAACTTTGTATTTTGGTCAAGTCCTTATAGCTAGATACATGACGCACTCTTTGATGAATGTTGAGCTATTTGAGATTATGCATGTTATGACTATAATTACAAAGTCGAGATTTGTGTAAAATTAATTTCATTTTTCTATATCCATGTTTTGGAAAATGATATATATGACTATGATGGGTTGTTTAAGAATAATTAAATTAATGATTTTCACTATATGTCTTGAAGTATGATTTCCAAACAATAAGGGCACAACCATGTGCTATGAATGTTTATAAAGGAATATCTAGGATGAAAAGATTTTGCTACATGTTTGCAAGTTCATGATTTTGAATGTTAATGGCTTCTTCAAAAGTTTATGAAAGATTATTAATTGATATTTTAATAAGGAATGAAAGTCTTGTGGAAAATTATGCGATCTATGAATGGTATGAATTTGAGAGGCTATTACATATGCTATGAGATGTTCTATGTTGTTATTGACTTATCAAAAGCCCCTAATGAAAGAGTGTTGATTATAGATGATCTCCCATCTAGGTAATGAATGAATGTTGATAGTAGAGGGTCTCCCATCTAGTTAATAAATGAATGTTGATGGTAGAGGATCTCCCATCTAAGGTATGATTATAACTTTGACTTTATGATATTAATGAGTTGGGGATTGGATAAATCACCCTCCTACTTAACTAGAATGATTTTGATGCTATCATTCTGTACTTCCAATATTTTACTCTTATGAGAACACTGCCTAGCACCGAGTGGACTAGAGGCGAATACCCAAGTCCCAAAACTACTTGCCATTGTAGGCAAAGGGATTAGAGGTGATTACCCAAATCCCAATAGGCGAGTACCCTAAAGATGATAGCTTGAGGCGAGTACCCAAGTCCGAGGGCTTTAGGCGAGTACCCGAGTCCAAGAACTAGAGGCGAGTACCCAATTCACATAAGGCATAGTGGATCTACTTAAGCATTATGAGGTTCACCCTGGTAACGTGACTTCTCCCTTTCATCGGATGTACGGGAAACATTGAGACGCCATGTATCATCGCACATGGTATTTGTCACTTATGGTCTCTCTTACTATGTTTTATCCACTTTCCTAAAGGCTTATGGAATATCTCACTTTTGATATATGGTTTTCTCATACATTCTGATGTTTCCCTCATGTCCCCAAGATGTCCTCTCATGATGACTATGATGGTTCTTTCTTACTATGTCTAATATATTCACTACTACGGATGGTGTTTTAAATTCATATAACTCATTGGTTTTCTACTCAAATGATTTCCCTATGAATGATTATGGTCCCTTCCCAGTTATGTATGGTTTTTATATGTGGATTAATGAATCCTCATGCTAATCGTAACTAAAGCATTGAGCACTCATGGCATATTGAACTTATCCATTGACTTTGATTATGCATATTGTTTAACTATAGCTTATGTTCCTTATTGCATTGCACCCCGCATACTTAGTACATTCAAACATACTAACGAATACTTTTTGCTTGCATGGTCAAACAATGTAGGAACCAAAGCTCCTTTAAATCCTCCTCCTCCACGCGGTTCATCGGTTCAGCGAAGACTTGCTATTGGTGAGTCCTCCATGTTTGGGGACAACATCCATTTACTTTCATGCTTTTATTTAGACTAATCTCTTTTTGGATATTTCTTTGAGGGTGAGCCTGGGAGATTTATTGGCCCCCATTCCATTCATATTTAGAGGTGTTGTTGGATACATGGGTTGAATGTTGTGAGCTTGACTCTCTTATGCTATGTATTACGAAGAAGGATTTCCCTTATTCACTATTTCCTCTTTGGTGTTAATGCTTGTTATATGGATGACGTAGAAGTCCCAATTCTCTCAATAGCCCTATAGGGTGAGTCATACTTACCCGCCTCTTAGAATTATATGCTATGTGATTCATGCTTATCCCCTTCCCTATAACATCCCCATAGCATTAGTCCAAAGCTCTATTTACCTTAGAAATTATATGCTATGTGTTTATTACTCATTTTTGCTTCCACGAAACTAAGGTTCTGCTATACATGCTTAAGAGACTTTTTGGGACCCTATCATGTTCCCATTCACCGTGTCATGTTTAGGCCCTTGGCTTGGGGTGTGACAAATTCTGGTATTAGATAACTAGGTTTGTAAATTATCCTCGAACGTCTAACATATCGCGTCGAGTAGAGTCTTGTTCATGGTTGTGAAGCGTGCCACAACTATGGATAGGAAGCTATGAGGCTTTCTAGAAAAAAAATGATTTACTTATTCATACTCTACGTCATGCCTTAGATTTTCATTAAGGATTACTATCTCTAATGGTTGGTCTTTTGTTCTTTTAGATTATGCTAGCAAGAAGAATGGCAAAATGACCTCCCACTCCCGAGGATGAACTGGCCCTTTTGGCTCCACAAATTCTCCAAGCAGAAGAGGGAGTAACTCATGCTGAATATCAGAATGTGATCACCCTGTTGGCAATGGGCGTGGCCAATCAGGGCGTTCAAGCTCCCCATCTCCTCATGCTCCTACCCCTATTCCACGAATGAGGGATTTTACAAGAATGAATCTTTCGGAGTTCTATGGTTCATAGGTGGATGACGACCCCCAAGAATTCGTTGATGAAGTGGACAAGGTTCTTACTATTTTGTAGGTGAGATCAGGGGAGAAAATGGAATTATCAGCCTATTAAATTAAGGGACTTGCTCAATTGTGGGTTGTTCAATAGAAGAGGGAGAGATTAAATGTAAATCCTCTCTCTTGGGAAGAGTTCAAGACTACCTTCCTCAATCGTTTCTTCCCTATGGAGATAAGAGGGGCAAAGATGATAGAATTTATGAACCTCAAGCAAGGGTTGATCAGTGTTAGGAAGTATTCCCTTAAGTTCAACAATCTCACAAAGTATGCTCCTCACTTGGTCACTAATCCTAGGGAGAGAATGCACGCGTTTGTATCGGGAGTGTCTGACTTAATCAATGAAGAATGCCATACAACCATGCTCATAAGAAATATCGACTTGTCCCGGCTCATGACTTATGCCAAATATTTTGAAGAGGAGAAGCTTACCAAGAGAAGGAGTGGGGAGTCCAAGAAGTCTTGGATTGAGGATGGGTAATCTTTTAACATTGCTTTTAAGTCTAATTTTCATAAGGATTGGGCTCCTAGCCCCAAGTATCAAGATAAGGGTGTGGGTGTTAAGCTTCTCCTACATGCCAGAAGTGTGGACTAAATCATCCGCGAGATTATTTGGCTTGAACGAGTGAATGTTTTGGGTGTGGTGCGATGGATCACAAGTTGAGGAATTCACCATGGGTGGCTATGAATGAGAAGGATAAGTGCCTCCGGTCTCATCCCCACCCCTCCAAAGGTCCCTAAGCTCAGTATGGTGCTTCACCCCGTGTGTTATGGAATCTCCTTGTATGGTAATGGTTGGTGCTAAATGGTTTCGTAAGTTATGGTACCATGACTTTCTTATTTAAGAACCTTTTTTCCTTGCATATCATTTCCATGTCATTCCTGCATGATTATGTGATCTTAAGATTTGCATTATAAATGTTGTATATAAGATGGTGTAAAGATTTTCATGATGTATATGTTCCAATTTGCATATGGAGCATGTATCTAATTCTTTAGAGCTTGCCTTAGCAACATTTAGGGATGAATGTTCCTGGGGGTGGAGGGGAGGGGTGGGAGGAGATATTGTAAGGCCCTACTTATGAGAAGTATGAAAAGTGCAATACAAGAGTCTTGAAAAGTTTCTGAAGTACGTGTTTTTACCAGGGGTTCTACGAGCCGTATAAAGTTCCACGGACCATAAGTGGTGCTCGTGGGTTGAAGGTCAGACTTGGTGAAAATGATAATTTCTTAAGTGGGATGTATGACTTATCAGATGACCCATAAAATCTTTTACAAGCCATTGGTCGTATTGTGGAATGTGAATCATAGGAGAGTTTCTAAGAGTCAAAAATATTATCAGATGAGACCCTTTCCTATGACCCATATAATAAACCACGACCTGTAAATGGGGTCTCGTGGTCTTGTCTAGTAGAATTTTAAAAGTGGTAGTTCCAAACTTTCTTATTCCCTTAAACTCTTAACAACCTCATCTAGCACCTCTATGACCCCTCATCCAATTCCAAGCCCCTCTCTAATCATGTCAAGTGCAACCGATTCTAACCGCCTAAGTTCTAGCATTAGTTCATATATGTGTCTACTTTAAATGATCATGTCTCTTAGGACACAATGAATTATATTTTGGTCGACCGACCAAATGAAATCTCTTTGAATTATCTTTCAACACAACTGGTTTTACTTTTTTTGGAGTTCGGACCAAAAGATTATGCCCATTTTAATGAAACACTGTCAGGCTGCCAGTTCATATGACATACTCTATAGGCCATGGATTAACTTACAGCCTGTAAACAGGCTTTCATGGAAACTGGCCAACAAATTTTAAAAAGGGTGTTTATGTCATTTTCTCACACCCTAATCCCGATACAACATCATTTTTGCTCCTATTAAGCCCCTTATAAGCTCTTATACACAACCCTAATTCACCTCATTCCTCCTTACTCAAAATACTCTTAGGTCCCACAACACTCTCAAGCTTCCCCAAGGTTTCTAGTAGAAAGGTGCAAGATAGGGTTCCGAGTTTCTCATCAGTTTTCCAAGGCTTATCCGTCTCTTATCTCTAAGTTATGTGGGTTTGATTATTGGAACCTACCTTCCCATAATTCCAACCATTCTTCTTCTCCAACTACATGAAATTTGTGGATATTTATGGGTATTTTATGAACTCTTGCATATGATGTTATTCATTCTATGATGGTTTATTTTTATGCATTATTATGAAGTGAAATATCATGTGAAATTTGTGGATTTTATGAGTGTTGAGGAAGTCCTAACTAGGTTTTACTTGATATGGTGGGCTACTTTGAATGATTTTAAAAGAGGGACTTTATTTACACTCTTCATGTCATAAACCATGGCCTTTATTTACACTTTATTCTATACAGGCTCTGGTATAGCGCCAGGCTTAGACTGAGTCTCAGTTGGCTTATTTATTACATCATATTCGGCCTTGGGTTTTCAAGGCCATTCCTAGGTCTGATGAGTGCATATAGGAAAATTATACGGCCATACTTGAGCAGAGATTGTCATATTTACATGGCCATGTAGATGTATTTGAGATGCGTATGGAGGATTACCTCAGTTTGACTCAAAATCTTGATGACAACCATTAGGACGAAGATCCAGTATCTCCATAAGGAGATAAGGGCAGTAGCTCCAACAGCACTGATGATTCCCGTGTTGACAATCAGTAGAACTGTGTTGGACCTAATTACAAATGAGCCCGTAGCCCCCATATCTAGGAAGAGGCAACATATGAGATATGATGATCCTGAGGCTGCCCGACAGCATACTGAGAGGCTCATGCAACAACAGTTGGAGGTAACTAGATAGGTCTTTATAGTAGATGAGATGATGCGCTGCACATGACAACAAAAAATGGTACTTGGTGATGAACCATCAAGATAGGCTACCGTGATAGTGGAGACCACCCAACAAGTTAAGCGTGGTGGATCACAGACTGACACCAGTGCTTAGATGCCAAGGTATGTTCTTTTTTTTACCCCTACATTACTTTTTTGTTTATTTTATTGCATTGAGGGCAATGTAAAGATTTTTTTGATGGGGGTGTGGGTAGTTATAAGTCTCAGTGAAGTCAGAGTAATTAAGGCCTATATCTACTCCAATTCTTTAGTACGCGGGGTTTTCTTCCCTGTGTTCTTTCCCTAAGGACATTTACTTTTTGTTGAACTGGCAGGTTTAGGATGTATAAGTAGTATTGGTAACGTATTATACTGATATCTGTGGCATATAATCATTTATATAAAAAAATGATACCCCTCTGTTTATGGATTCAATGATGTGCTGATAGGTAGTTTTGATAATAACCATGTTGGATCAGTAGTTGACAGTGTTTGTTCTGATCCGATAAGGCTAAAATGTGATAAAAAGCAATATCGGAGAGTCTACATTGACAATGTATTAATTTCTAAGTGTGTGTGAGCTTTATTGTGCAATTCTTATACTGCATTTCAATCTAGAACATGCCTGTTACTGTGGCTCAGACCATACGGTAGTTGGTTAGGAAAGGATCAAAGGCAGTGGTTCATAATAGTATGTTGAGCCTAAAATGACAAACCAAATGTAATGTGTATCCCTTGATCCAAATTCTTGAGCCATAAGTCACCGAACATTTTTATCTATGTCAATCTTGAATTTTACCTTGGTCTATCCTTAAATTTTGTTTACCTTGACTCAGGGTAAAAGACTAAGTTGAGGTTGGCTACAAAAAAGTTTCCCTAGTTCATAGGTCAAATATTGTGCACCTCAAATCAGGCCAAAATCCTAAGTTGAGGGTGGCTGCTGCAAACAAATCACAGCAAGACATAAAGGGAAGCATAGTAGTACAATGAGAAAGGGAAAAATTATGAAATGGGTGTCAGAAAAGTAAATAAATGCCAAAGTACGGGTAGAAAAGAAAAATAATTAAGAAAAATAAAAGGCAATAAGTTGAGAAGTAAAATGAGTGCACACGAAGGTGTTTAAAATAGGAAAAAAAGGGAATAATGAGTTAAAATGTTAGTATTGGTAAGGAAAAGTGTAAAATAGCATAGTGTCAAGGAGGGAAATTTGTCACTATGTTCCAAATATACCTGTAAGGACCCGGTCCTCGGGAGGCCTTGACGATGCTTAAAAATTTTATTTCCAATGTTTTTGACCAAGGTGCCTCTCTAGGGTCACCTCCATAAGTTTTGGAGAGGTCCACGAGCTGTGGAGGCAACCTTGAGGTGACCCTTTTTAATTTACATGGCTTCTTATTGCTTTAAGAGTGGTTGAAGGCCAAGTGACCCTCCTTGGAAGCTTTCACGGCTCGTGGTCCTCACCACTGGTCATGAAAGGGGCTCTTGGAAGGTGCCCTTGCATTTAAGATCGTGTTTTGGATAAGGCAACACCAAGTTTAGTTGTACGGACTGTAAAACCCACTAGTGACCGTGGTGGCTCCCGTAGAAGGATTCTATGCTAAATTTTTCTAAGTATCAACTCAGAACTTGGGACTTTACCATGGACCTTGGAGAGTTTCACATATCGTGAAGCCTTTAATGGAAACAGTCTTGGCCAAAATTTTCTAAGTATAAAAGGGGACTTTTTCACGGACACTTTTATGGTTAGCACAAGGCTTCACAAGCTGTGGAGCCTAAAGTTGTAAGGCCCCACATGCTGGAAGGTGTAAAAGTGCCAAAGAAATGAAATCTGGGAATCTTCCAAGTATCAATGGGTTTTACGAAGGGCTTTACAGGTTGTAAGTGAACCCACAGGATGTATCTTGTGCTAATAGAATGATAGCAAGATTTGGTGAAAATATTGATTTCTAAAGTTGAGTATACGATTAATCAGACGACCCATATATGAACTTACGAGCCATAGGTCCTGTCATAGGTTTAGGATCAGAGACGACTTCTGAGAATTGAAAATATTACCAAATGAAACCCCTTTTCCATGACCCATAGACTGGACTATGACCCATAATCGGGGTCTCGTGGTCCTATCCAGCAAAATTTTATAAGGGGAAAATTCAACCTGTCCTAATATTATATGTCTATAACACGTCATTTTAACCTCCAAATGACCCCGTATCAGCCCTATACAACCCTAATCTACCCCATTCCCACTCATTCAAAATATTCTAAGTCCCCAAGTACTCCCATTCTCAATAGTTTCAAGGGAAGAGGCCAAAGCTAGGGTTTCAGGTTCTTCACCTCCAAAGTAAGATTTCCCTCCATTAAATCACCAAGGTATTTGGGTTTTGATTATAGAAACCTTTCCTCCACAAGCTCAACTATTCCTCTTCCTCATCTATTTTCATGTTGTCGAAACATATGGATGTTTTTATGAACTCTTTGTACAAGATGATAATATGAAGTGAATTATGGTATTTTACTTTTGTACATGATTATGCTTTCAAAAGCCATGTAAAATTTATGTGTTTTTATCAGGGTTAAGGAAGCCCTAACCAACTCTTATGGTATTGTGGTGGGTTACTTTGAATGAATTGGAAAGGGGTTTTATTTACTCTTCTCATGTCCCAAATCTTGACTCTTTCATGATTTTTAGTATATATGCATACCCACCATGTTTAAATTAAAGTTGTGTACTAAGATTCTTATGTGATGAAGGCCTTATAGCAAGACATGTGAGCTATAAACGATAATAATCTTGAAGGGCTATTATACATAGTATGATATATTAGAATATTGTGAAAATTATGAATGATATGAAGCCCTATCTTGATATTATAAAGCATTGATTTTGATGAGCTACTCTATGATGATATTACGTATTATGATGCTTTGCATATTATGAATATAAGTTTGATTCGACTATTCCTGTCACGACACGGAAAGTGGGGGCCTAGATGTGACATGGCGAAAGAGGACCCGAAGACCCTCGATCAAGCCATCATAGCATCATTACACACATCA
>JBCEWC010014346.1:0-14434 GCA_038996855.1 Solanum aculeatissimum
TTTAAAGAGACATTGCCTTATTTTTCAAAAAACATATGTGTCAATATTTTTCTTTGGTATTAAGGTTGAATATTGCCATTGGTATATGGAGTTGTTGTCACGACTCGATCCCGATCATGATGGTGTCTGCTAGGTCCCACCCACAAACAAGCCGATTCCCAATCCAAGGGTACCTGTCCTTGAATTTGGTCAAGCTCAAATCGACATAACGATAACATAATAACTAGAAAACCTACCCAGAATCTGGAAGTCAACTGTACAGTGTTACAATAGACACACAAACATAACATATACATATATTAAGAAACATATATCGGCCAAATGTATGGAAATAGTAAACGACCATCAAAAGGAAAGAGACTGCGAAGAAGCCAGAGCTATCGGTGCTCACTAAAAGTCTCCTGAGCGCTCTCAGAATTCCCCAACTCAGCTATCATGGCCTATACCTAAACCTACACCATGGAAAGATATAGAAGTAGGGGTGTGTATTAGAAAATACACCCAGTAGGCATTATCGGTCAACCAAGTGAAATAGTTAACATAAAGAAGCTCAAATATATAGGGACTACAACAATGTAGAAGTCCCAACTCAGATCAAAGCATAAACATATCTTGAAACCCTCAACCAACAACTGAACCAATCCAAGTGATGAACAATGACAAAATGAACCAACCCAAGTAATGAACAATGACAAACTGAATCAACCCAAGTGATGAATACCGATACCAGCTGACGAAAACTATGTAGGTCCATATCGCAAATGCCTCCAACTAAGGCATAACACTGTACGCAGGTGCAAGGCCCTAGTCACCATGCTTGTATGCCACTCGGGCCCCCATAAACCTGGGAGGTACACCCGCACATAATATAACTGATAGATAACCACTACACCCCCACAGAACCATCACAGAGTTCAACTCTCCATATCATAAGATCAAGGGTCAACTGTACATGGGTTCAAGGACCTAGTGTCTAAGCCTGAGCACCTCTTCAGCCCCCATAAGACTAGAAGGTACACCCACACACAATTAGGGTATGAATAGGTGATTGGATCCATGGGTAAACGATCGGGCCCTCAACCCCCAACATCGCAACAATAACTGAGACTTGGCCTCCAATCGAGCGGTCAACCAAGGCCAAGTGGTGTAACCATAAATATAATGGTGGGATATATCTCTCATGGGAGAAAAACTCCCCCTAGCATAATCAAAGGTGTCTTATCTCAAAATGTCAATCACGGGGGCCTTGCTCCCAAAGTGGAATCAGTGGGGTTCTCGATCCAAAATATCAATCTACGGGGCCTAGCCCCAAAAGTGTAGTCAATAGGGCCTCAGGTCCAAAGTAACAACAATCGTTCATATCATAAAAAATAGCCCACCCTTTGGGTACATAGAGAACCTGAATGTAACAACCAATAGCAGTGTAACAGAGCGTATGCAAAAATATAACCAACTGATCATAGACCCAAGGAAACTACAAGTGCTCGAACCCCATTAGAATAGGCACCCCAATCTCAGACACTAGGAGTGACCATCGGAGAATGGGACCAAGGAGTGCATCACCCGGGATCTCAAACTCCCGAATGTGGACTATAGGGTGCATCATCTAGGTCTTGGAGTGAAGCATCAGATAATCTCTCTCTAGCCTATCTAGATTTGGATCCACATCGAACTTCACAATACACCACCTCACTCAGATAAAGGCAGATAACCCAACATCAGATAGAAAGAACAAGTGCACATCCACTACCAACAATACATCAAAGTGTATATGTATCACAAATCACTATAGAGTCATGCCTAAAAAATCCCAAGTATACCATAACCCCGTCAATCACAAATGCCATGAGTAACATAGGCAATCACGATAAATCAAAAATATCCAGGACAACCAAATCCAATAGAGTCATATCTATACCAGAATCTAGCTGTAGTACGACATATAGTCAATACGCAATCTCCTGGTCATCATATCTCAGTAAGAACAGGCTATACACACTCGTACAAGTATGACTCAAGTCAGAACACATGCCTGTCCCTGGACACTAGCCCATATTCAGCCTTTCCCAAGCCCTTTCTCTATGTAAAAGAACTCATAGGGCAGCGTTGGTATAACCTAAGCTAAGACCCAAGAGGTTAGATAAACGAAAGTATGTTACCTACCCAGAATTATGTAGCAACCCAACTGCTATAAAGGATATCACCTAAGACAACCACATGTCGGCCCACTGATAACGTGCCCTTCTCTCAATAGGGTGCCAATACCTAGTACTAACCCACCCAACTAGTATCTCATCACAAAAAAATTCAGGAACCCCATAGGATAAAACCCACCCCTCGCTAACAGGATCACACTCCCATAACCAACTAGTAGCATAAGTCCATAATGGATAACAACGGTATATTCTCATATAAGTCACAGGGCAGAGCTGAATCATGTTTTTAACCAGGAAATTCTATCACAAGTACTCAGAAAAGATATATATAACCTCAGCTATATCATGCATATAAATACCAGCCAAATATAGATACTAGATTCAGCGCACAGGGTAGCCTGTAATCAGATAACCTCAATAGCTAGTATATTTCGATAGCTTCAGAACACCTATACATACAAATAAGAGTCAAGTTCTATGTACATACTGTCACATGTTCGCAACGCAACCAACCCCTTTTTGGCCCTTTCATAGCCAAAAAGTATAAGAATACAACTAGTATAGCAACTACAACTAACACAACCCTCAATACAATGACTGAAATCCCATATCACCATATATAACACATGTAGATTCACAACTAGCTATATATAACATAAATTCCACATCTCAACCCATTCACGGTATATTTCTACACATTCCAACTCAAATATGCAACATTTCAACTCAGTCAAAGGTTTAGAGAAAGCCTAGCCTACATGGCAGATGATCCCTCACATTATTAGTCAATCTGCTTGAGCTTTTCCCTTCCAAATCACTTCTCGATGTTGCTTAGCTGTTAAAATACAGTTCACAAGGTCAATATGGTCATATTGGCTGTAAAATCTTAAAAAATGGGTGAAATTACATCAATTAGGCCTAAAAAAGGGGAAAAAGGGCCCACACCTAAAATGTCGAACAAAATTCCAAAAAGATATTCCCCACGATAACCCAAGTCTACAATCGAAAATTAAACCTAAAACGGGCCTCAAAATACTTGGTAAAATCCCAAAATCGAAGTTAAAAACCTTATTGGGAAAATATTCTTTTCAAAACATTCTCAGTCAAAATTCTTGAAAACTGGTAAAAATCAGCGAACACCCGACATATCACAGCGTCCACCTCGAAACATAGATCAGTTTAGACTCAAGTTTTGCTAAATTCCATCAAAAATCAATCACGATATCAACATGTAAAGTTTTTCACAATTTACGAGAGCAACAACAGCTAATTATAGAAATCTTACCTCCAAATACGCAACAAATCCCTAATCCGACTTCACCATGGGGTTCCTTGTGAAAATCTGAGTCATGTAGACCTTTGAATTGCTCAAGTCAGATAAGGAATGCTCTCCACCATATAAAGTTGCAGAAATATATGTACACATATATTCCTTTACTTGGGAAAATGACCTCATATATATAGGTATGCAACTGTCACTCATTACCATGTGGCATCGCTAGGTCGTTCCATATGGTAGGTCTAAGACATGCCACATCACTGCCCCTCTTTCTTAACCTTTCAGTACCTTTGTCCATCATTTTGAGCTCGTTCGGACATTGATTTTTACAAACAAACTACGTAATCCTATGAATTTCGATGTTTTGGATCCAATAGTGCATTCAAAATTTCCAACAGAGCTTTCTACGATAAAATGAGGCCTCCCTCTTTTATATGCAACGTTTAACGAAAAGCCCCCGGGGGGTCAAACCATATCTGGACGTCCCTGGTATCAAACAAAGGGTCATCCAAGACCAAAATCGACGTATCAAAGCTAACCACATATCAAAATTCTCATCCAAAGCACAATTCTCGAGGACATTGACTGAGTCAACTATTAACCAATTCCGACGGCCAAATTTGCAATCCATGATATAATTGTACAAGATATGCTCCTAGCCTAATTCAACCATTTCAGAGCTAATGGAATCATTAGAATTCCACTCCGAGGCCATTTAATTGGACATTATCTAAAAACTCATTTTATAGGGTAACTTCTCGATTAACTCGAAAATTGATATAACTCCCAACTAACCCAACTAATAGCCACCCTAACAAATCACCAAAGGCCCAAGTTCATTATACACCTGCTCAGATCAACCAAATGACTGCAAAACCATAAAAATGACCTAGAGGGTCATTACAACATCCTTCACTAATAAGACTTTCATCCGTAAAAGTACGCATACAAACATACCTGCAGGCTCCAATCCACACCATGAGTATATAAGTCATGAGCATGTTCTGTATTCCACAATAATTCAGTTCTAACTTTGTAGTGTTTAACAATCATCCCCTGGCAAGAACCCCAACAGTAGCCACCGACGCTTATAACTCACCAAATTCCTGCTACACAGCACAACAGTCAACTCGATGGGCATAATCAACCACTCACAACGGCCATAAAAGATTCTAGTACAACCTCTAGAATGTCCGCCACCAAAACCTCTCTCAATAATATCGGACCATCATCTAACTCAACGAAAACCCACTAGAGTACAAGTAACACATCTGGAATATGTTGGAACAACTTTAATACGCATAACATGGATGCATAGCAAAATAAGCTAGAGATAGGGCCAACTCAGATGCGACTGATCCAACCTACCTCAAAACCACTCTGTTTTCGCTCTCAAGCTGTACAAATCGATGTTCATGGTCAGCATAACCCTAGGTGCCGACTCAAAACTATACTCAATCTATCTTGAATACCCCAGACCCTGGCTAAGGTGTCCTGTAGTAAGTCTATACTACACGGCCTAACTCTATAGGCTCAACCTAGCCAACTGGAGTACAACATCGATAACAACATAATAGGAAAGTGTCAATTCGCCCCAAGGCAACAATATCGCTCGACCTGCGTATCATAATCCTGAGGAATTACCATACTAGATCCCCAACTAATAAAAAAGCCCTTCCACCACATCTATACCTGAACCAAGGTAAAAGAGACTCGAAATCCATACTCAAGTAAGCGATGAGTTAAGCAACACATTTAACACTGTATAACCATAACCTAAGTACTAGGCAATCTGGAAAAATGATCATTATTCCCACTGGCAAGCATAACCAGGAATCCAGATGACACAGTCCCAGTCAGCTAACAATCATAACAATACCTAGGGAAGATAAACTAATAACGCAAAAATATTTGATACAAAAATAGATAATCCAACTAATCCTCCAAGCATATCATTTATCTCACAATCCAGTCACCCAAGAGTCAGGGGGATCACATATCAACAAACTCACCACTGCAGAATCATATATATAGAGGCACAAGGTGTAGCCAGGGGTATAACTAATAGTCGACCTCTCAAATACGGTGTACACTAGTATCAGACTACTTGCCCCAATAGCTAAGTATCAAAATGGTCATAGGTATAAGTCACATGGTTTTGGTTTACAACCAACAACCAACTGGGTACAATCGTAACATAGGTGACAATCACCCAGAATCTCATCAAGCTAGGCCAAACCAATAGTTAAATAATCGAATACGGATATATCAAAAGCACTAATGCTTAGTATTACCTCAAACACAACTTATCTTACCTTTAAAATCTCTATCTAGAGTGATCATAAAACATATTTTATTTAACCAGCAACTGACATACAGATATACGAATTACAAATTCCCATCCCCAACAACATCTCCCATGGTATGACGCATAGAAACTATCAACTAAGTAATGAATCATCAAGCCTATCTCTGAGGCTCCTACAATCTCACCGCTAGTAGGCTTCCTATCTAGCTATTACAACTCGAGGGCATCTAGCGTCTGCTCAACGGGCTCAAGGGTTGCTCCCTATTTGAGACTGACGAAGCAACATTTCCCCTACCCGGAGCTTGACCTCTATGCGGCATCTACATGAAGGAATGAATGAAATTGAATTCTCAAAAGATGAAGGATCATTGTCAATATTGCATGGCCAGAACAGAGAGTTTCCTAAACATCCTATAGCCTCCTAGAGATAAGCCACAGACGTCTCCGCACCCATCCACAAGACACTACTAGATGGTAGCTCTGTACAGTTGAGACCAGTGAACCTTAAGCTATAATACCACCTTGTAACAACCCGATCCTGATCATAATAGTGCCTGCTATGTCTTACCTATAGACAAGCAGATTCCCAACCCAAGGGTACCTGTCCTAGCATCTAGTCAAGTTCAAATCGACATAGCGATAAAATAATAACCGAAATCTACCGAGAACCTGAAAGTCAACTGTACAAACCTACAATAGACACACAAACATAATACATACATATATTAAGAACCATGTAATTATACAACATAATATTGCTCTTATAACTACATAATACTATATATATCGAACAAATGTGTGAAAATAATATACGACCATCAAATGGAATGAGACTGCAAAGAAGTCAAAGCTGCAGATGCTCACTAAAAGTCTCCTGAGCGCTCCCAAAGTTCCCCAACTCAGCTATCATGGCTCTTATTTGAACTTGCACCATGGGAAGAAGTAGAAGTAGGGGTGAGTACCAGAAAAGACACCCAGTAGACATCATCGGCTGAGTAAAATAGTGAACATAAAAAAGCTCAAATATATAGAGGACTGCAAAATTGTTGAAGTCCAAACTTTGATCAAAGCATAGACATATCTGAAAACTCTCAACCCACAACTAAACCAATCTAAGTGATGAACAATAACAAACTAAACCAACCCAAGTGATGAACAATGACAAACTGAACCAACCCAAGTGATGAACACTGATATTTACTGATGAAAACTCTGTTGGCCCATATCACAACTGCCCCCAACTGAGGCATAGCACTGTATACGGGTGCAAAACCCTAGTCACAATGCCTGTACGCCACCCAAGCCCCCATAAGCTCAAGAGGTACACCTACACACAATATAATTGATAGATAACCACCAAACCCCCATAGAACCATCATAAAGCCCAACTCTTCATATCATAAGATCAAGGGTCAGTTGTACGTGGGCGTAAGGCCCTGGTGTCTAAGCTTGAATGCCCCCCAAGCCCCCATAAGCCTAGAAGGTACACTCACACACAATCGGGTTATAAATAGGTGAGTTGATCCATCGATAACTGATCGGGCCCTAGACCCCCAACATTACAATAATAATTGGGTCCTCAACCGCTTCCAACCTGGCCTCCAGTCGGGCGGTCAGCCAGGGCCATATGGTCTGACCATAAATATAACAGTGGGATGTATCCTCCGTTGGAGAAAAAATCCTCCTAGTATATTCAAAGGTGTCTCATATACAAATTGCAATCACGGGGACTTGATCCCAAAGTGGAGTTAGCGTGGTCCTCAACTTAAAATATCAATCAACGTAGCCTAGCCTAAAAAATATAATCAACGAGGCCTCAGGTCTAAAGTAATAACAATTGCTCAAACCTTTTTAGAATCGACTCCCCGGTCTTGGACACTCAAACATGACCACTGGAGAATGGGAATATAGGATGCGTCACCTGAGAACTCAAACACTCAGACGTGGCCATCGGTGACTTGAACTATAGGGTTCATTATCTAGGTCTGAGAGCATAGAACCAAATAATCTCTCTCTAGCCTATACAGATCTAGATCCTCAAACTATATCATTCTCTCTCTAGAGTCACACATAGACACCATCTCGCTCAGATCACAACAATTAGCCCATCCCCTGGGTACGTAGAGAATCCAAATTTAACAACCAATAGCAGTGTAACAAAGCATATGCCATAATATAACCAACAGATCATAGGCCCAAGGTAACTACACGAGCTCAAACCCCTTTAGAATCGACACCTTGTCTCATAGACTTGGAGTGACCACCGAAGAATGGGACCATGGGGTGCATCACCCAAGATCTCAAACACCTAAACGTGGCCACCAGAGACTTAAACTACAGGATACATCATCTAGTTCTTAGAGTGTAGCATCAGATACTCTCTCTCTAGCCCAACCAAATTTAGATCCCCATCGTACCACATAAATATACCACCTCACTCAAATAAAGACAAATAACCCAACATCAGATGAAAAGAACCAATGCACAACCACTACAGTAGTACATCAGAGTGTATATGTATCACAAATCACTATATAGTCAAGCCCAACAAAGGCCAAGTATATCATAACCCCGTCAATCACAAGTGCCCGTCAGTAACGTAGTCAATCACGGTAAATCAGAAGTATCCAAGAAAACCAAATCCAGCAGAGTTATATCTATACCAGAATTAGGCATCAATATGATATATAGTCAATACACAATCTCTTAGTCATCATATCTCAGTAGGAACAGGTTGTACATACATACAAGTACGAATCAAGTCAGAACACATGTCTGTCCCTGGGCACTAGCCCATATTTGACCTTTCTCAGGCCCTTTCTCTATGTAAAACAACTCATAGGGAAACATTGGTATAACCTAAGTTAAGGCTCAAGAGACTAGATAAATGGAAGGATGTCACCTACCCAGAAATATGTCGCAACCCAACTGCTATAAAGGACATCACCTAAGGCAACCACATGTCAGCCCACTGATAATGTGCTCTTCTCTCAATAGGGTGCCAATACCCAAAACCTACCCACCCAACTAAAATCTCATCACAAAAAATCCCTGGAAGCCCATAGGATAAAACCCGCCCCTCGTTAACAAGTTTACACTCCCGTCACCAACTTGTAGCATATGACCATAACGGATAACAATGATATACAGGATCATATAAGTCATAAGGCTGAGCAAAATTGTATTTTTAGCCAGGAAATTCTACCACAAGTACTTAGAAAAGATATAGATAGTTGCAGCTACATCATGTATATACATACCAGCTAGATATAGATACAAGATTTAGCGCACAGGGTAGCATGCAATCACAGGTCAACCTCAATAGCTAGTATATTTTGGTAGCCTCAGATTACCCCCACACACAAGCAAAAGTCAAGATCAGTGTACATACCTGTCACATGTTCGCAGCACAACCATCCTTTTCGAGCCCTCTAGTAGCCCAAATGTATAAGAATACAACTAGGAACTAACATAACCCTCAATAAAATGACTAAAACCCCATATCACCATATACAACACATGCAGATTCACAACCAGCTATATACAATATACATACCACAACTCAACCCATTCACGGTACATTTCTAGACATTCCAACTCAAATATGAAACATATTAGCTCAGTCTAAGGTTTAGAGAAAGCCTAGCCTATCTAGCAGATGATCCCTCA
Source organism: Solanum aculeatissimum (assembly GCA_038996855.1). Classification (NCBI taxonomy): domain Eukaryota; kingdom Viridiplantae; phylum Streptophyta; class Magnoliopsida; order Solanales; family Solanaceae; genus Solanum; species Solanum aculeatissimum. Next base: position 9,413 of record JBCEWC010014346.1, read on the forward strand.
CATTAAGAATCAATCCGCTCAAGATCTTCCCTTCCAAATTACTTTTTGATGCTACTCAATTGTTAAAAGACAGTTCACAAGGTCAACACGATCACATTGGCTATACAATCTTGAAAAATGGGTGAAATTACATCAATTGGGCCTAAAAAGGGAAAAATAGAGCCCACACCCCAAATCTCAAACAAAATTCCAAAAAAGCGTTATGCACAATAACCTGTCTAGAGCAAAACATTTGGCCTAAAACAGGCCCAGAAGACCAAGAAAACACCCAAAATTGAAGTTAAAAACTTTATTGAATAAATATTCTTTTCAAAAATTTCTCAGTCAAAATTCTTGAAAACAAATCAAAATTGGCAAAACCTAACATATCAAAGAATCCCCCTCGAAACGTAGATCAGTTTAGACTCAAGTTTCGCTAAATTTCGTCAAGAATCGATCACAATATCATAATGTAATTTTTTTCAAAATTTATGAGAGAAACAACAACTAAAATGAAAATCTTACCTCAAAATACATGTAAAATTCCTAATCCGACTTCACCATGGAGTTCCTGCAAAACTTTGAGTCACATGGACCTTGGAATTGCTCAAATCGGATAAACAAAGCTTTCAAAATTACCATGTAAAGTTTGAGAAATATAAGTGCACATATATATCCCTTAATTAGGAAAATGACCTTATATATATATAGGTATGCAGCTGTCACTCACTGCCATGTGGCAGCGACAAGTTGTGCCACGTGACAGTTCCAAGACATGCCACGTCACTCCCTTTCTTTCGTAACCTTTCAATCTCTTTTTTTGTCATTTCAAGCTCATTCGGAATCCAATTTTCACAAATGGTCTACGTAACCCTATGGATTTCAATGTTTTGTATCCAATGGTGCATTCAAAAATTTTAACGAAGCTTCATACTATAAAGTGAGGGTTCCATCTCTTTATATGCCACATTTAACGAAAAGCCTCTCAGGTGTTAAACCCTATATGGATGACCCCAGTATCAAACGAAGGGTCATCCTAGATCAAATTTTAAGTATCAGAGCTAACCGCGCTATCAAAATTCTCATCTAGGGCATAGTTCCTGAGAGGATTGACTGGGTCAACTATTAACTGGTTCCGGCGGCCAAATTTGTAATCCACGATATAATTGTACCAGACACGTTCCTAGCCTAATTCAACTATTCTGAAGCTAATAAAATCATCAGAATTGTACTCCAAGGCCCTTTAGTAGGACTTTTCTTGAAAACTCATTTTATAGGGTAATTTCTCGGTTAACTCGAAAATTCATATAACTCCCAACTAAACCTACCAATAGCCACCCTAACAAATCACCAAAGGCCCAAGGTCATTATACATATGCTCACATCAACCAAATGACTGAAAAACCATAGAAATGACCCAGAGGGTCATTACAGTTGTGGACACGGAGAATGATAGTTCATGATCATGGTTCTTCCAACACTTTAAAAATGCATTTGGAGAGCAGGAGAACGTGTGTTTTATATCCGATCAGAATAAAAGTATAATAAAAAGTGTAAAATTTATTTTTTCTAGTGTTCCTCATTTTGCATGTATATGATATGTTTGGAAGAACGTTTACACGTACTTTAGGAAGAGTAAAAATACACTAAGTGAAATATACTACTCAATGGTCAAAGCTTATCGAAAAGAAGATTTTGATAAATTAAGCCAAAGTGAGTAAGATTGATCACCAGGTGAAAGAATATCTTGAGAATGGTGGATATGAAAAGTGGTCAAGAGTCCATGTAACAGTGAATCGAGGACTTATGATGACTTTCAATATTGTGAAATGTATCAACGGTTGTCTTGTTGAGGCGTGAGAACTACCTATATTGGAATTTTTGGAGCAAGCTAGAATACTCTTTGGTTCTTGGAATTGCAAAAGTAAAAAAATATCATCATATACAAAAAATAGACTTGGAAGAATGTTTGAAAATATTTTGATTCTAAACACATCAAAATGCTCTAGGATGAGGGTAAGTGTTCAATCTATATTTAAATTTCATAGAGATGACAATAACTTTAGTTTCATATTATTAAATTTGTAGTACAGATGCTGAAATAAGTAAGTATTTCAATGTGTTTAGTGATATATCGAGAAGTTTAATTTGTTAACTAACTATTGTTAATTTTGATAGGTTAAGGCTTCATCTAAATATTTATACTTTATGTATGAATCTAGAAAAAGATACATTGTGTGTCTTGAGTAAAAAGTATGCAATTGTGGCAGATTTCAAATCGACGAGATACCTTGTCCACATGCAATTACTGTTTTGAAAAGCAAGAATGTAATTGATATGCATTCATATTGCTCCGATTACTACAAGCGAGAGACATAGACGCAAACATATGAAATTTTGATGGTTTCAATGCTAGATAAAGAAGATTGGAATGTGCCAAAGGAAGTCTTAGATAATGTTATTTTGCCACCTAAAGACAAGAGGCCACCTAGAAGGCCAAAGAAAGGAAGGCAAAAGAAGTTCAGTGAAAAGATCACATCGAGCACAAATTGTTGTGGATGTTATACCATTTTCTAAACAATTTTTATATATTCTAATTTATTTCTAAACTCTAACGTATGTGATACATTATTAACTAAATGTTTACACATCTCTCATATACATGATTAACTAATATGTACGTTTTAGTGTTTTAGATACGTGAATTTCCGTAACCTTAGCTTTATTGAAGTAGATGTAACCTTAAAGCTATATTAGAATTAATAATTAATTGTAACGTCAACTTTAGTAAATACATCACCAAAAGTACAACTATGTAAAAAGTAGGTCTATGGACACGAAAAACTTAGAAATTAAAGTATCTATTAAATACAACAACAAAAAAAACAATCTATTGGGGATACACTAATATGTATCTACCTAAAGTTACATCTACGTAAACTATGTGGTACCTAAAGTATTCAATATGATAGTGTGGGTAGACATAAAATTGTATTTATGCATCTATCAAGTATAAAGTTAGCAGAGACACTATAAAAATATGATGCACTAATAAAGTATCGGGTACATAAATTATTTGGTACCTAAAGTATCTGATACGATAGTGTGGGTAGATGTAAACCTGTAATTATGCATCTATCAGGTACAAAGCTAGCGGAGACACTATAAAAAATATGATGTACCACTAAAGTATCGGGTACGTAAAGTATCAGGTATGATAGTGTGAGTAAATGTAATATTGTAATTATGCATCTATCAAGTACAAAGTTAGTGGAGACACTATAAAAATATAATGCACCACTAAAGTATCGGGTACGTAAAATATTTGGTACCTAAAGTATCAGATACGATAGTGTGGGTAAACATAACGCTATATTTATGCATCTACCAGGTACAAAGCTAGCGGAGATAATAAAAAATATGATGCACCACTAAAATATCTAAATCTATATTAGATACGCACCAAAAAATCTATATTTGAAGTAAGGATCAGATACAATATTAAATTTAACATTAACAATATATTAGATACTTAAATAACGTTATTCTATTTATATGGCAGGTACATAACTAAGCAATACGTCAACCAAAATATTTAAAGCTATCAGATAATAAAATGGTACATTTTAATAATCATTCTAAACTTATTTTTTAAGTATCAACATTTAGTGCTTAACCTTAATGAATAAGATGCATTACTTACTTTAACCTTAAACTATATCAGAATACAAAACTAATACTAACCGTAACCTTAGATCCATTTGAAGAAGCAACTAGTTATAATATCACCGATACTAGATACATTATTGCAGTTATGTATCTATTTTTAAACAAAATATTGTTTAAGAAATTAAAAATTGTTAAAAGTAAGAACTTAATATATGTTTCAAAAAAACAAAAACATCCTATGAGTGAATACCCAACTACTCTATATTAATCAAATCTGATTCAGACAGAGGTATGAAATCACACTTTGGATTTGGTGGGTCTTCAGTGTCGCTAACATGACCTTGTTTAGCCTTCGTGATACCATAATGCCTCAACAGTGTTGTGTATCTTCTACGGAGGTACTCAACTTTAAATCCAATTAGTGGAATAGGTATTGAATTACTAAGGTACTTGGCAAGCGTAGCTACAAATACACCGCAATCTCTACATAGAAAATATATGTCATGTTTAAAAAGGATCAATAATAAATATTTTTGAAAAAAATGATAAGTACGTAATAGAAATTTTTGGATAAATACAAGATATCAATTTTTTGTTGAACAATCCCTTGCACATATTCAACATCAAATGGGTGTTGTTGATCCAACACACTACCCGTTAACTTATTTTTGTATGCTTCTAATAAGGACTAATCTGTGCGTTCTCGACGGTAAAAAAATTACTATTTTCAAGGTAGGTAGGCAACATTGTAGCCAACTGTTGTATCTCTCATGAAAGATCCTTTTTCCTAGATCCTAACGAGGAATCATACACCCGTATAAGTCTCTGTTTTAGAACAATGGCAGCCAACACCCAATGAAATTCTCCATGACAATTTATAGGAATGAATACATCGTTAACCAAATGCCAAGGCAGTTAAGCTGTAATAGAAGTTCCCTTGATAATGTTGGTCACAAACTGCTCAAGTTTAGCTATAATGGCACCACGCACCATGTGTTCCTGTGTGCTAAGATTGTCATCATTGGAATTCAAATGGTACCTTGTATATGTCTTGTTTATGTATGTTTTGAAAACATAATTTGTTGTGGTGTATCTGAACTGATGACCAATCTGTTGCTTTGATTAGACTTTTCATCTATTTCGGACACACTGTCTTTATCCCACCAAGGCCAAACTTTTACGATTTAATACATATTGATCATTTACTTTATTGTACATTCATTTGTCTTTTCTTTGCTATGATTTATTTCAATATCATTACATTGCAAGATAAATGCAATTCACATGCATTTAAATTCACTACAAGAAAATGCTCAATTAATGGGAGTTATTTTATCAATTTGAGGCAGTTTTTGACCCTCACAATAAAAATTG
>JBCEWC010014347.1:0-14434 GCA_038996855.1 Solanum aculeatissimum
GCGACTCCTTAATTAATTAGGTAGGACTTTCCAATACGTTGTACACTATTTGACCTCGGTTAAAATGGGGTGTAACAGGTTGAATGGATTCTTCTGCCCCCAAACAACGTAAGAGTACCCCATCAAATGATCGTCTATAAAGTGTATCTTTATAATAAAGAAACTGAGGGGCTCGCCGTCGAATTTCTATCCTCCTTCGAAGATTTTTGGGTAGTATTCCATAACATAAGTAATTAATTATTGGTTCTCGCCAATCTTCAATTTCATCTTCAGAAGTAGCGATGACTTGTTCAAATTCTTCCTCATGCTCATCGGATGGCGGAGCTATCCATCCTTGACAGATAGCAACTTGCATTTGATCAAGTGATGCCAACGTAGAAGCTAGAGCTGCCAATGCATCAACCTACTTATTTTCCCCTCTAGGAACATGTTGAATAGTTGCCTCTCCAAGACAACCCATCATTCTTTGAGCATAATTGCAGTATGGGAGTAACTCAGGCTTTTTCACCTCATAATTACCCAAAATTTGATTAACCACCAACTTGGAATCCCCAAAAATTTACAATTGCAACCATTTCATATCAACGACCATTTCCAGTCCAAGCAAGAGTGCTTGATATTCAACAACATTATTAGAGCAACATTGAGATAAACTAAAAGAATATGGCAAGACTTCTCCATAAGGAGTGACAAACACTACTTCAACGCCAGCCCCTTCGCGATGCACAACGCCATCAAAATACATTTTTCATGGTGGTTGGACTTCTACCATCATTGTGTCTTCATTAGATAAGTCATCAGAGAACTCCCAATAATTCAGAATTGGATGATTGGCTAAGAAATCTGCCAGCATTTGCCCTTTTACAACCATTTGGGATATGTATACAATTTCAAATTGTTGAAATTGGAGATACCATCTCGCTAGTCGATCACTTAAGACAGGCTTGGACATGACAAACTTGATAGGATTTACTTTTGAGACAAGGCACATGACATGAGATTGAAAGTAATGCTTCATCTTCTAAATTGAGAAAACAAGCGTCAGACATAACTTCTCAATAGGTGAATATTTGATCTCATTTTGTGTCATCATCCTACTCAGGTAATAAAGGGCATTTTCTTTCCCCTCATTGTTTTCTTGTGCTAGAAGTGCTCCTGTGGACCTTTCTTGTGCCACAATATATAATATCAAAGGTTTTCCAGGTATAGAAGCCACAAGTATGGGAGGCTTCATCAAGTAGGATTTTATGTTCTCAAAAGCATTTGTACAAGCTTGGTCCCATTCAAAAGAAACATCTTTCTTCATAAGCCGACTGAATGGTTGACATCTCCCAGCTAGATTTGAGATAAATCTCCTAAGATATGCCAACTTTCCCAGTAAACTTTTTAACTCATGAATGTTTTTAGGCTCAAGCATCTTCAAGATAGCATCTATCTTGTCTTGGTCAATTTCAATCCGTCAATGTCGAACAATAAAACCCAAAAACTTTCCTGAAGTAGCTCCAAAAGTACATTTCAAAGGGTTCATTTTGAGTTGGTATCTTCAAAGTCGTTTGAACACCATTCTCAAATCTTGCAGGTGGTCACAACTCTTCCTTGATTTTACCATTAAATTATCAACATAACACTCAACATTTTTATGGAGCATGTCATAAAAAATATTCTGCATTGCCCGTTGGTAAGTAGCTCCAGCATTCTTCAAACCAAAAGACATCACTTTGTAACAATATATGCCTTTAGGAGTGCGAAATACAGTAAGTTTTTCATCTCTTGGTGCCATCCGAATTTGATTATATCCAGAGGAACCGTCCATAAAGGACATTATCTCTTATCCAATCGTGGCGTCAATCATAAGCTCAGGGATTGGAAGAGGAAATTCATCCTTAGGGCATGCATTATTAAGATCCCTAAAGTCAACACAAATTCGAATTTGACCATTTTTCTTTCTTACAGGTACAATGCTTGAAATCCATATAGGATACTTGACTTATTGAATGAACTCTACTTCAATGAGTTATTTAACTTCAACTTCGATCAATGGGATTAGTTCAGGTCTAAATCGACGTTGAGCTTGCTTAATAGGACGAATGCCCCATTTGACAGCAAGATGATGGACCACAACTCTAGGATCTAATCCTGGCATCTCTTTATAACTCCAAGCAAACACATCTCTAAAAGTTACTTTATATATTTCTTTTCTTCGTCCTCATTCAATGAGGCACTTATGTATACAGGCCTTTTGTCATCATCATCCTCAAGATTCACTTCTTTTAATGCATCAACATTATTTTTTACCCCTTCTTCAAGTTCTGGAGGCGCATCTTCAACGTCCTCATCTTCTTAGGGATCACCGTCATGGAAAGATATATGATAACATGAATGAACATCAACAAACCCATTTTCAACTTTCATGTATGGTGAAGTACATTTATTGTCACAAATTATGACGTAATGTGATGACCCCACACTTTTTTTTTATCTTCATTGTGCTCTTTAGTGTGAACTATGGTATGAGTTTTTGCCCTCAAGACTTCTCCACATGAAACTACAAGTTTTGCTTCTCGCCTCATTCTAGAAGGAATCAAACTGGATCAATTCTTGGGTGGATTGTGCTCTTGAGAGTGAATATGTTCTCTCATCCTTCCATAATTCCCTTTGCGCTTGTATTTTTTCTTCTTCATTGGACCCAAATGATCGAACACTGAAGCTCTTGGAGTTGATTCGACAAGTCGATCAAATACAAAAGTATTAGTAGCAGGATTGGTAAGTCGATCAAACACAGAGGGCCTTTTGTCGGGTATCACAGATTCTTCTATAGGTGTAATATAATTGATGCTCATTCTTCTTATAAAGACCTGACAGGTGACGATTGTCTATAACCCAAGCCTTCATAAGATTGCTTGACAACATATCCTTTTTCTAACATCATTCTTTGAGTAGGGTTTAAACCATGGTTTCCCTTTTCCATAACTTTATTCAGAACCTTCCCCAGTTTATAAGCTTCATTTGGATTGTACCCTGCTTTTACCAACAACTTATAAGCGTTCGGGTCAAAGCCCTCATTTTGTGCGCCTTTTAGGAAGTGCTTCATAGGAACTGTGTCCTAATGGTTTGACAAATCCTTCTATCACTTTTGAAGGTGACTTGATTGTATCCATCTTCTTGATAGGAAATGTCAGTGCCTCACTCTGCAACTCAGAAGTTTGAACTTTAACCTTATTTGCCTTTGGGACATAACAAAGAGTTGGAGCCACTCCCCTACTCGATGATGTTTCATCCGTTTTGGGTACTTTGCTCATATCTTGATCTTTCTACATCATAACCTTTGCCTTTCCAGTTGCTACCTTGACCCTTTCTGGGATATCAATTTTTGGTATTGTGTTGGCAGTTTTGACTTCCTTTAAAGCATGATGCTTTAAGTAGAATTTAACGTCTGCAAAATGTGCTTCTGCCTCAGTAAAATATTCATCATCAACCACTACCTTCTTTTGCACCCCATCTTTGAAGTATTTAAAACATTTATGGTAGGTGGATGGCACAACCTTATTCTCATGTATCCACGACCTTTCTAACAAGATATTATATGAGGTTTTCGAGTCAATGACAGACATCCATGCGCTCGAACTCATATCTCCCATCATTATATCTAACTTGATAGCTCCAATGGCTCTTTGCCCCCCTTGGTTGAATCCGTGAATCATCAATGACTTTTAGATAGTTCATCTGTCAAGATCTCAAGTTCTTTCACTGTTCAAATAGGGAGGATATTGACTCCAGACCCATCATCCACCATAATTCTATTCACTTTATGCCCGCGCACAAAATACACCATATATAAAAGATGGTTATGTAATGTTTCCCCTAACAAAAGATCATCGTTAGTGAATGTTAACTTTGTATTAGTAGTGTTTACTTCTTCATAAAAAGACTTGATGGGATCTTCATGTGATGAGAGTAATGGTAGTGGTGAATCTTCCCCTACTATCTCTTCCTCATCAATGTTACAACATGAGGCCTTAGGATCACAATGAGAAATCTTTGTATGAACCAGCTCGGTAGAAATTCCTCCAATGTCACTGGAGAATGTGACTTTTGGTAATAATTCTCCTCAACCCTTGATTTCTTCATATTCTTCTTTACCCTCTGAGTTTTGGGTCGTTTTTTCATCTTTCTCTTTGTAATCCTCATACTTGGCTCTTTTTGTGAGCTCGCTTTGCAACGTTTTCGTCGTGTTACCAAAATCCATCCTTCATCATCAGTGTGATCACCACAAGATTAGTTTTCCTCAGGTTCTTCTTTCACGATTATTTTATTCATCAAAGGGAAGAAAGATAACGTATTGGCATCAACTAGCTCGAAGTCACCAAATTTGATCATCACTGGTGGTATTGTGGCTAGGACATCTCCACAACCATGCACTTCAACAAAGTTTCAAAGAACTATAGGATCAAGTGAGCCAAACGTGACAAAGATCTGATTCGAACTCACTTTCTCATTTTCAAGTAATATCTTCCCTTCTCGAGCCAATTCCATGATCTTTTCTTTAAAAATAAAATACTTTTCAATAGTATGGCCTACCAAACAATGATATTTATAATAATTTGGATCATTAGTCTTCCCAGCTTCGTCTGGGCGCTTCATTTCAGGTAACTCAAAGAGTTTCAATGTCAACAGCTCTTCAAAAATTGTCGAAACATCTAAGTCCAAGAATGGATACTCTTTTGCCTGTATTTCCTTCCAAGTTAGCTTTCTACCCGCATTATCCTAAAAAGTTGTAGTCTTCATACTTTGCTTTTTGCTTAACTTTGTGGTAACTTTCAGCGCTGTAACACTAACATTCATTGACTTTTTGTTTTCAGACTTGGGTGCAAAGTTGCCCCCTTTCTTCACCTCCATTTTGTCTTTTCCTTTGCGAGGATCAAAGACAGGTGGTCCTTCATTTTCACTTGAGGACATGCTCAAATCCATATCATGAGCACGTGTAGCTAGTTCCTCAAATGACTTGGGTTTGATGCTCTGCAAGATATAATGAAGTCCCCAATGCATTCCTTGAATACACATTTCTATTCCAGAAGACTCACCAAGTCTATCCTTGCAATTGAGACTCACATTCCTCCATCGATTGATAAACTCTATAACACGTTCATCTTTCCACTGACGTGTGTTTGTGAGTTCTACCATGCTCACGGTACGCCCTGTGCTATAAAATGATTAAGGAATTCATGTTCAAGTTGCTCAACTATCAATGGAACAAACCTCAAGATCTGTGTACCAATCAAAGGCATTTCCTTGCAAGGAGCGCTCAAATTGTTTAACCAAATAGTCTCCATATGTTCTAGAATTATTGCAGGTTTCAACAAAGTGTGCAATATATTGCTTTAGATTCCCTTTCCATCAAATTGTTGAAACTTTGGAGGTTGGTAACCTGCAAACATCTTCAAAACATCTATTCTTGATGTGTATGGCTTAGAATAGGTAAATGAAGATTTTGAAGAAATATCGTACTTATACTTGATAGTTCCCATGATGAAGTCCTTCAGTTGATGGATCAGAATTACCCCTTCGGCAGATACTTGCAGTTCATCACTAATATGCATTTGCTTTATAGATGACTCTCCCTTTTCTTGTACCATGGGACGTTTTCCAGGTGCATGACTTGAATCCCCTTTCATAAAGTTTTCAACTTTGTCCGCCAGCTTGATAATTTGACTATCTTGATCTTGTACATATTTGGTTAGACCTTCAATTTCCTTTGTCAAACTTGCCAGTTGTTCTTCAACAGTTGAAGTGTTAGTCACCATTGCTTGGATGACCATTAAGGACGAAAGAGTGAAACATGGATTTTCCTCAAACTAAAATTTGATTGGAACAAGTTACGAGGAGTGATGGGAGCAGATCTACTGATCAAGCTATCATCTTCTTCTTGATCAGTATGATCTTTTTCCTTACATGGACTAAGCCGAGCCAATGTCTTTTCGACAATCTCTGCTATATTTTCTCCTTCTTCCAATTCATTCGAAAAGAATCTTACCCCCTTTGAAGATGGAAGGCTCACAATAGAAACTGATGCGGACGACACTTGAAGTGCTTGTTGTCCTAGCAAATTTTCTTTGTTCCTAGTGATGGGTCCCAAGCTTTTCATGGTAGTATCTAGTATGTTTTTCACCTCGGAGGAAAACTTAGAATCAGTAACCTTAGTAACAACAGATTTGGAATCAAACTTCTTAGATGCCATGTTAGCGTTCTTGAAATTTGATGATTGATGTAAAGAGATGAGAGGTAGAGCGGTCCCACTGGTCATGCCAAAAAAATTTTACAATAAATTTTTGAGTCGAGAAAAATAAATAATTCAGACGGAAAAAATTGGAGTAACAAATATATTATTGAACTTTAAAATGTAGTGGGTGTTACAATCTCTATGGTAATCCTCTAATTCTTCAAGTAATTAAAAAAATATGTTGAACTCGAATTAGATACAAGGGCTTGAGTAGCTTGTTCTTAAATCTTGTCTTCGAATCTTGAACTGAATTATTCGTCACGAACCTTTGTATGGTTATGACAAATAATTAGTGTAAACAAGTATTTTGATTTTGAACTTCTTGATTTTTGCTTGGTTCTTGATCTTGATCTTGAACTTGATTGCTTGAACTCGAAAATTGTAAAGAGTTTGTAATCTTTGATCCACGAGCTCCCTTCTTGCTTCTTGTTTTTCCAAAGTCCCTCTTCATTTGAATAATGAAGCTCCTATTTATAGTTGTAAGGAGTGGTGTATTGGTGTGATTTGATTGGTCAGTTTGAATTGACCAATCACATTCCTTGGTAGAATGCTCTAATTTGATTGACTCGAACATGTCACCATATACATGTGTCATTATTTTAGTGACCCATTTAATTTAACTTGGATTAACACATAAATTTGACATGTGGCATGATTTTATTGGCTTATCTAATTTGACTTGGATTGCCACATAAATTTAACACGTGGTACGATTTTAGTGGCTCATTTAATTTGGCTTGGATTGCCACATAAATTTGACACGTGGTGTGATTTTAGTAGCCCCTTTAATTTGACTTGAATTGCCACATTATTTGGACTATTTTCTTGAATTTAATATAGTCCAAATTAATTTACGAATTTAATTTTAATAAAATTTGAATACTCACATGGAAGAGGTAAAAGAAAAACTATTTCATTTTTTATACTTCTTATCTTTGTTACTGGGTGAATATATACAATTAGTACAATAACATTGAAATTTCATGATTTGGATATTGACTTCTCCACTTACCATTATTTGTTTTTATCAAATTTTGAGAATTTATAAGTTGTTGTAATCAATATTTTTGACCCCAACAAAGGCCGCAACTTTCATACTTTCTTCATCTTTATCTTTATTTAGGCCAACACCCCATTCAAATTTCAGTTCAAAGTACATATTTTCTTTCCTTTTCTTGATTTTGGAATTTGTTGGGTATATTCGAATATGCCTGTTGGTTTGATATACGTAGGGAATTCGCTTTTTGGGTTTTCCTTGAAACAGTGAATTTGAGATTCTAAATCGTATTAATTCAAAAGAGTGCAATATTGAAGACAAAATCAAGCCACAACTGAAAATTTTTAAAAAAGGACAGAGAAAGAGAAGGAAAAAGAGCAACTGAGAGGGCATATTCTAAAATCTCCAAGAAGAATGGTAGAGAGGACAGATAATGATATGGAAAGAGAGAGAACAAAAGTTAAAGATAAACCATAGACAATTTTGAAATATATCTTGTTCAAAAGGTTATTTTTATAATTAGATCAATTTAATTTATTCTCTATACAGGAGGTACAAATATGTAAAGCAATAACTTAAAGTTGAATTCCTAAATTACCATTACAACAACTAATTAAGATTAAGGATAGATTGGGTACTTCCTAAGGATAATTTTTTTTTTTTTGAAAATTTGAAGTAAATTATCATTTGAAAACTTGGCTATATAATTAAGCTTATGCAACATATAAATAAATAAAAAAATAACCCTAACTCTAGTTCATCAAGAAGTTCAAGTCTCTTTTCTATATAAGGAGTACAATTAAAACGGAAGAACCATACAAAATTATGAATACACCCTCAAGTTGCTCAAACAGACATGTCGACCTACTGCCTGCTTGAGCAGCTTAAACTGCCTCTTATATATAAGTAAAATATCAGATAGGTCTATGTAGTCACAAATGAGGCAAAATAGACCAATTGTCTGATTATTGCATTTCAACGCTTCCTTTGTTGTTTATCTTCATTTCAACCCTTGTAATTGGTAGTAATACCAATTTAGCTCCTTGTAGGCATAATGTTTTGGGAAAATTTCATATATATATATATATATATACAATAAAAATTTTTGTTTACATAAAATATAGCCCACTTTTTATTTACATAAAAAATAGCCAAAAACAAGAGATGATATAAAAAGGCTCTATTCATCCAGAAAAAAAGCCCGAAATACACGATTCTCTCTCCAATTTTGTCCAAAAAATGCCGATCTTCTTCAAATTGGGCTGAGAATTAGCTCAATTTTGTCGAAAATTCACCAGTAATTCATTCTATATTCTTCAATTTCCTTGGTGACTTACTCAATCTTTGTGTTGATTTCATCAATTTCTCTGTTAATTCTTCCATTTTGATTCAACACAACGGTGAGTGGGAGAATAACAATAAATACATCAATTATATTGTTGATATTGTTGTTGTCAACTTTGATTGCGATTTTGAAGATTTAATCACTGTTATTTCCATATAAATTGGTGTTGATTCCACTTCATACTACACGGAGATCAAATATATCCTCACTGATCAAATTTCAGCTATATTGATACACAATAACATAAGTGTTAGGGTTTATGTGAAATTGAAATGAAAAAATATAAATTTATCTTCATATCCACTTTGTGTCATGCTGAAAGAAATTTTTATGGAGGACTTCAATAACATTACTGCACTTCCTACTATTTCTATAAAAAAAAATAGAGGTAATATACAACAAGTATACAATGTTGATACAATTAAAAAGCTTGAGGCTGGCAATAGAGATTGTGGTGAAATAGCGAAGCAGAATGTAAATCATATTATTGATGATTGCTTTCACTTGGAAGTTGAGAAACAACAGATCTATAAAGATAAGACAACAATTGTCAAAGTTATGAAGAACTACTCTATTCGAAATAAATTTTGAGTTAGAGTTACAAGATCAAGTCCAACAAGGTGATGTAACTTGTTTGTATACTTCTATAACTTTTTTATATACTTTTGTATATTGATTGTTTGTATTTTTATTAGATATGATCTTGATTGTATTGAAGAAAATTGCAGTTAGTCGTTCAAATCCAAAAGCTTAAGTAAATCACATTTATTCAAAGTTCGAAGTTTCAATAAACTTCACTCATGCAATGCACTAGAATTATACATGACACAAAGTCAAGCAGATTCAAACATTATTGAAAATTTGATGATGCACAAAATGGAAGATCCTAAGACTGTCTATAGGCCTAATAATATCATAAATGATATTCAAAAAGATTATTTTGTTAAGTTGACCTATATGTAAGCATGGAGGTCAAGAAAAAAGGCAATTAAACTGATAGGAGGGAAGCCTGTTGAATCATATTGTAAGTTGCTAATGTACTTTATATATGATTGAACATACAAATCCAGGATCATTAACAAGAGTGCACAAATTAGAAGATCAACACTTTCTATATTTTTATGTTACGGTCTATGCATCAATCAAAGGATGGAAATATTGTAGACCTATAATGGTTGTAGATGGAAGCTTTTTTAAGGCAACATATAAAGGTACCATACTAATTGCTTCAACACAAAATGCTGATGGTACAATTTTTACATTAACTATATAATTATTATATAATAATGTATATTCTAAAGTAGAGTATATGATTGTATATGTTGTAATTTTATATTTAAAGTTCTATTTTTTTTGTATATTGTTGTATAGTAGTGTATAGGATTTGTATATTATTTCTAAAATCATGTATATTTTGTTGCTTGGAGGTCATATTTTGTTTTTTGCCTATACCATAGTAGATTTAGAAAATGATGCATCGCGGGAGTTATTTTTTCGCCAAAGAAAAGATATTTATGGAGTTCGTGAAGGAATTTGCATAGTATCTGATAGGCATGACAACATCAAGAATGCAACTTCAATTGTTCATCAAACAGTTCCACATTGTGCGTGTATCTACCATTTGTGGAATAATATCAAAAAGAATTTTAAGAAAAGTCAAGTCAAGATAAAAAAAATATTTTTTGCCATGACCAATAGTTACACGACTTGACAATTTGATCATCTAATGGCAGAGGTGAATAAAATTGACTCTAGCGTGTCAAGGTATTTGATGGATATTGGATATGATAGGTGGTCAAGAGTGCATGCTAGAGTCAACAGAGGCATGGTTATCACTTCAAAATAGCTGAATCTATGAATTCTAATAATAAAGATGCAAGAGATTTACCGGTCCTTGATTTGTTGGATTTCATGACAACTTTGATCCAAAAGTGAAACTTCTCAAATAAGAAATTGTAATAAACATAACAACGAAACTTTTCAAGAAATATAATAAAATTCTCTTGGAGAACATGCATGCATTGACACAAATGAGGGTAAAATAATTATGTATCATACTTTGCATACATATAATATAAGTATGTATAAGTAGTGTATAGATAGGTGACTGACTCTATTTTTAAATATGTTTAGGTGATGCTTGCAAATAAGTACTTATACACAGTGATTGACAAGGTCAAACTGTATATTGTCTGCTTGAAAGCATCAACATGTACTTGCAAGAAGTATCAAATTGATGAATTGCCATATCCACATGTTTGTGCAGTTTTGAGGAAGAATTATGTGCATGGAAAAGACTATTGCTCTTTTTACTACACAAGGGAGTGTATGCTTAAGACATATGAAGCCTCTGTTCAACCACTTCCATACGAAAGTACATGGGATATTCCTAAGGAGATTATAGAAGATGTAGTGCTATTATCAAAAGGAAAAAGAGGTCCAAGAAGGCCAAGAAAGAAGAGGACAAAAGGGATTACAAAAATAAAGAAGAAGTGGGCAAAGACTTATGTGGATCTTGTGGACAGCAAGGGCACAATAGGAGACTGTACAAAAATATTCCAGAATAAAATGTTAAATCATTGATTTTCAAATTATTTTCTTTAGTGAAATTGTTGATATATCATGACTATATGCACATTATATAGTCTGTCCATACTTTTTGTTGTGTTTGATTTTTAATTTTGAAAAAATAATTATTGGTTAATGTGACTATGAATTTAGATAGTGCATAAATACTTTAATTACATTTATGTTCATTTTTATTCTTGATAGTATAACATGTACTCTTGAATAACAGTTGGTGTTAGTATAATGTAAATAATAGGGATAACTGATGTATATAAATGCATAGTTTTGTATAAAGATGTATATCTACCAACTATACATCTGTATAGCACAATTATTATCTTTGCAACACAATAATTTCAAAAGACATAAAAATCTATTAAACAGAATCATCAATTCACCATAAACCTTGAATATGATCATAAACATAAAAAATGACCAAGCTTAAGTCTTAACAAAATAGCAAAAGTAAGATAATTGTTCAAAACTTTATACAAGAAAGTCTAATGGTCAAAGTTTAAAATCATGACTAGCTTTGAGTTTTAATTTTCAAAAAAAAATAAGTACTTTCAACAATGAAAAAGTCCCTACATTTTCTTTCACTTTTTCGCCTTGCCAACATTTTCTTTTTTGTCACGCCTTAGATCATAAATTCTTTCAGTTATTGCATACTCCCTCAACAAAATTACATATCTTGAACGAATCATTTGAATATCAAAAATATTTGTTGGCTTTGGAAAAGATTTTGCCATTATGAAATACTCAGCAAAAGCTGCCACAAATGTACCACAATCCCTACAAGTATCGATTTTTTTTTAACAAAAATAGATCAATAACTAATAAGAATAAAAAAAAATTTACACAATTTTTTGTTGTGACAGTCCATCAACAAATTTAATGTCCAAAGGTCTAGCCAAATCCTTCCCTAAATATGCATCACTAAGCCAATCAATATGTTTAAAAATCTGTCATTTCTAAGTAAATAGGTATAAGCTCAGCATGTGATGCTATGACATCATGAACATACTTATCATTGATAGCTCGCTTTGAGTCATACACATAAATGCATATATCCTTAACAGTGAAGACACCTAACACCCAAGCGAACGACTCTTTATATGAATTGATAGTAACACATGATCGATTGTCTACCAAGGAACATTGACATCCATAACATATCCAAGCATGTACTCAACTAAAATATGCTCCCTTGAAAGGACACTTTTATCTTTCTTGCTTGGAAGAAAATTTGAATGTAGATCAATCAACTCATTGTGGAATAGAAAATCAGTTGTCGTGAACTTCACGTTAACATTAAGACCATACTTTCCCTTCTTCCTCAAGTAGTAAAAGATCACATCAAGGTGCTGAAAATAACAAATAAATACCCACATAATCATATACTAGAAAATATAAACAATTTACACAGTACTATACACAACATATACAACATCATCTATGACTATAAATTAATAAGTAAATTAAAAGTGAGTCAGACATTGGCAAGGGATGAACATTTTAATTTCAGATCAACACATTGGACTGATCTCCATAGCCTTCTGTACAGTATTATACACAACCTATACAATATTATATATAACTATAAAGCAGCTATACATTTTGATACGCACACCAAACAACTAGAATAGAAAGGTACATAATCATATACTAGGAAATATACACAACCTATATAGTACTATACACAACCTATACAACATTATATATGACTACACTAAATCAGATGCACACGACTTAATTATACAATGAATATTTATAATATTAACTTCTAAAATATGTGGAAAGAAGTGATAAAATAAGGACTTCTAACCGTAGAAAGACTCATAAATCTTCCTTATTTTATAGACTTCTACTTCTTCCTTATTTGAATCAAGAAACCCTGCAACCACTAAGAAAAATTCTAATTTACCATGGGGTTCTAATTAGTGATAGAATCTCAATTTAGGACATTTATAAATAATTAAATAAAAAGTTGAATAGGATTATATTGTTATTTTACATATAATTTGTAGTATTTTTCTTTTGAAATTTTTACCTCTATACATCTCACATTATTTAATTTTTTCATATTGTCGTACTTTGTATTTATCTATCTAGATCATTTATTTTCTAATAACGTGATTTTAGTTTATTTTGCAGCGTTCATGACATATTTCATGAACTCTACCTTTTAGAAAAAAAATAAAAAAGAGTTGACGGTGTGTCACGACCCGAAAGTAGGGCCTATATGACATGGCGAAGGAGAACCCGAAGGATCTCGATCAAGCCATCATAGCATCATCACACACATTATCTGTAACGATCCAAATTTTTTTGAAAATTCATTATGGTTGGTCTTGTATGATGTTACACTGGTCATGGTTGAGTTTTGGTAGCCACGGGTTGAGTTTAAGTGGCCGAACACAAAACGGATCATTTGGTGGCCTAGAGAGGTCGTTTGGATAGTGAGCTTTGAGGAGATATAATTTTTGATACGGATTGAACCGTGTGGGATAATACATATCAAATTGAATCTCTTTGAGTTAGCTTCGCAATGCAACCGGTTTCACTTGATTCAGAGTTCGTATGAGGAAGTTATAGCCAAAATAGTGAGACTGCCTGAAATTCAGAAGACATTGAAAATAGGCCCTGAAAATGGCCCAAGGCAAGGAACACAGACCGTGGGAGGATCCACGGTCCATGTGGGGGTCCGTGAAATGGTCTAGTGAGCTTAGGGTGGCCAGGAACCACCCCATAACCCAAGTTATGGCTCACGGACCACCCCACGACCCGTGAGACCTCAAACGGTCCGTGTGGGTGGCCGTGAAGTGGGGAAGTGGGCTGGCCAGGGGCTGTGGGTTGGTTCTTGGGCCAAGTGTGGCTCCACAGACCAGTACACGGTCCGTGTGAAGCCACACGTTCCGTGAACCCCCTATTTAAGTGGTCCAAAAAGTCCTCCGAGAGTTCGAGTTGAAAATTTGGCTAAGGTATGCCTCACGGGCAGTTATACGGATAGTGAGTTGTTGGAAGGCCACTGTAGATCCACCGTGAAGCACTGTCTTATAGTTAAATGTCCATTTCATTAATGGTATTTTCGTGATTTAATTAATCCCTAGGCCCCTTTTAGGTTTCCTAAAGTCCCCTAAACCCCTAAAACATTACCCTAACCCTTATTCATCTATTCTAACATTCTCAAGACTTCATCAAATTCTCTCAAGCCTCTTGATCACCATTGTTGAAGCTTTGAAGGAAA
>JBCEWC010014348.1:0-14433 GCA_038996855.1 Solanum aculeatissimum
AGGGGTTTAGGAGACCTTAGGGGACCAAAAAGGGGCTTAGGAAAATGTTAAATCACAAAAATACCATTAATAAAATGGAACTTTCCAGAACTAAGCAGTGTCAAACGGTGCTACAGTGCCCATCGAACAGTGAACGGTCCGTCAGCCCTTCCGTCAAACATTACTTAAACAAATTCTTCAGCGCGAACTTTCGGAGGACTTTCTGTAACACTTCACGAACCACTTGACGGTCCGTTCAAGGTGTGACTATCCGTGTGAGGTACCTTCAGCCCATACTTAGACTCATAAAACATGTCCAAACCTTGGCCTAGCCACTGTCCAACTTAACGGGACAGTAGACGGCCCGTCAAACCCCAAACGAGCCGTGCAAGTTTTCGTTGGTTTAGACTTGGCTTAGGGGTGGTTCTAGGCCACCCCTAGCTCATTGGAACACTTTACAAGACCCTAGACAATCCATGCAAAGTTTCAGGGCCCGTGTCATTTTCCTTGGCCACTTTTCTGAGCCTATCTCCAATGGCTTCCGAATTTTAGACAGTTTCACTGTTTGGGTCATATCTCCCTCATACGAACTCCACATTGAGTGAAACCACTTATATTGTAAAGATAACTCAAATATATTCAATTTTATATTTAGAAGCTCACATGGTTCATCCCACATCAATAATTATGACTGTTTGAAGTACACTGCCAAAACTGTCTCTCTAGGCCACTAACTAGCCCAATTTGCATTCGAACACTTAAACTCAACCCGTGGCTACCAAAACTCAACCATGACTTGTCGTACGCCATAGAATGCCAACCATAAGGATATTTCAAAAATTTTTAGGTTGTTACATAGAATCAATGTTTCCTTAGGGCCCTCAAAAGCTTTAATACATGCTTTACCAAACATGAAGGTTGAGTCTTTTTCAAGAAACTTGTATAATAGACTAGCAAATTTTGCGTAGTCTTGGATGAAATGCTGATAGAAACTGGCATGGCCTAAGAAACTTCTCACTCATTTGATGGATATAATAAGTGGGAGGCTAGCAATAGCCTTCACTTTGGCTTGATATACTTGCATCCCATATTTTGATATTTTTTGTCCTAACACGATCCAATCTTTGACCATAAAGTGGCACTTCTCCTAGTTAAGTACCAAATTGGTCTCTACACACGCTAAAGCACTATCTCAAGATGAGCAAGACATTACTCGAAAGTATTCCATATAATAGAAAAATCATCCATAAACATTTCCATTGAATCCTCCACCATATTAGGAAACATAGGTAGCATACAACGTTGGAGGGTTGTCGGTGCATTGCACAAATCAAAAGGCATTCTTTTGAAAGGAAAAGTCCCATTTGGACAAGTGAAAGTATTCTTTTCTTGATACTCCAAGGCTATGGATATTTGGTTGTACCTAGAATAACCATCGAAGAAGCAATACCATCCTCTACTCACGAGCCTGTGTAGAATTTGGTCCATAAACGACAATGGGAAGTGATCATTTTCTATAGAAGTATTTAATTTTCTATAGTCCATAGATATCCTCCATTCTATAATCGGTATTGCAAATACCATTTCACCTCTCTCATTGAGTATAACGGTCATGCCTATTTTTTTGGAACACATTACACCACACTAACCCAATTGCCATTTGAAACTAGGGAAACACCCGACATCAAACCACTTAATGATTTCTTTCATAGCAACCTCCAGCATAGGAGGATTGAGCCTACTTTGATGTTTCACGCTTGGCTTATAATTTTCCACCAGTATGATCTTGTGAGTACAAATTTCTGAAGGAATACCCATAATGTCAGCTATGGTCCATGTAATGGCCTTTACCTACATTTTAAGAACTTTCACAAGGGCCTCAATCTATCAATTCTAACAAATCAGCAACAACAATGATTGTCAAGGTACAATCATTGCCCAAAAATGCATATTTGAGGTGAGGTAGGAGCTCATTTAACTCAAGGTTCAATTTTGTGTCTATGGATGGTTTTACAATGGATTTTCTTAAATTTCTAGTCGATGTAAATCTTGGTCGGAGTTCATGAATGAGAACCCATACTCTTTAAAGTAATGACCACTTCTTCATAGTCATCTATGTGATCGTTATTTTAATTCAATAACATTTCAGCTAAGGATTTACCATCCAAGTAAGCTAGCTCACTCACACTCTCTAAATCTTAATCAACCACATCAATAATTGCATTCACCTGGAAATCACAAGGTTGTTTCATTATTTTACATATGTTGAATATTACCTCTTCATCATTCACCTTGAATTTTAAGTCACCTCTCTCCGTATCCACTAATACCTTTCCCGTGGCCAAGAATGGTTGACAAAGTATGATCGGCACATCTACATTAACTTCCCAATCTAAAATGATAAAGTCTACTGGGAATATAAATTCTCTACCCGTACCAAAACATCATAAAGAATTCCTAATGGAGGTTTGATCTAACGATCAACCATAAGAAGATGCATTGTTGTAGGTAAAGGTTCACCGAAACCAAGGCACGTATAAATAGTGAATGGCATAAGGTTGATATTGCCACCCAAATCACAAAGGGCTTTTGAAAATTGGAACATCCAATGGTTCATGGGATTGTGAATGCTCCAGGATTATCTTTCTTTACCACTATGTTCCTATGCATGATGGCACTGCAACTATGAGAGACTTCAACAAAACCTGCATCCAAACTTTTCCTTTTAGTAATCAACTCCTTCATAAAATTTGTATATCCAGGAATTTCTAGAAAAGCTTCAATTAAATGAATGTTGATAGAGAGTTTCTTGAAAGCTAAAAGGAACTTCTGAAATTAACCTCCTCATTCTTATTTTTTAGCCTTTGGGGGAATGGTGGTTTGATTATGGGCAATGACCTAGGTGGTGTCGATCAAGAAATAACCTCCTTTGGTGATTCTCTCACCTTATCTCTAGCTTCTTGGCTTGGATTCTCCCTAAGTCACTGAGAACCCTGGTGATTTTTTACTTTTTGAAATCATTACCTTGAATAGCCACTCACTTCCTCTTGCTAGTGCTTGCTTCCTCAACATTGGTATATCCACACCTACCATTTTACCACCCTATGTGGTGATTTCTGGACATGGATTCTTTTCCTTCTTTGAATCAAGTTGCATGGTAAACTTGCTCATTTTGTCCTCTATGGCATTAATTTCCATAGAGTAGGGGGAAACCATTTGATTTAGCTAGGAGAAATCCACTTACATCCCCTTGAGTGTTTTATATGATCCTTAAACTTTATTCAAAATCCAAACAAGCATATCATCAGTTTTATGGCTCATAGGATTGTTCAAGGTAGCATTAGGGCATGGATACTCATATTGGAGAACATTTCAAACATCTCTACAAGATAGGTTTTGATTTGTCAAAGCATCATAAAATCTTATTACCGCCTTGATTATGCCAATGATAGTCCGGTTGCAACCTTGATTTCACACCGGTCCATAATAATTCGAGTAGAAAACCTCTATTTGGGTTGACACCCATTTAGATTCCTCATCATAATTGGTGCTACAATTAATATTATCATGAAAATACACTTCGGGGGCTCTAATTGCACCAATTAGATTAGTAGTGCTCATAACATGTTTTTTCAATACTTCTAGTTGAGCTATTACTGTGGCCATATTTTGATCTCTCTCCCTATTTTTCTCCAATTGATCCTTGGGTGTCCAAAAAATAAATGGGTTCTTTGCATCCTTTTTAGTATACTATGCCTCGTGTATTTGTTTCATTTCGTCTAACAATTTAGTAGCTCATGTGAATGATTGCTTCATCAAGCCCCCTCTCACCAAATTATCAGCCATGATCTTGTTTTCAACATGAAGGCTCTTGTAAAAAGTATTCTAAGAGCAGGTGGTCCAAAACTCCATGAGTAGAACATTGCACTAAGAATTTATAAAATTGCTTCCAAGTCTCATGGATAGTCTCACCATTCAATCTCTTAAAATTTTGGATATCATCCCAAATTTGTAACAACCCCTAATTTAGGAGCCTTGAGTGTAGAAAAGTTGGACAAAAAATAACCTGAAGTCTGATTTATGAGGGAACTTATGGCTCATAAGTGCACATATGGTCTTTATGTTAGGTCCTTAAATAAACTTCAGTTAAGGGAAAAAGTTTCCAAGTTTGGGGTAACCTATGGACTAAGCGACATACCTTATAATAAGTTATGATTTGTAGATGGATTCATGAGTTAGACCCTCCGACATGAAGAAAATTTAGAGTTTGCTAGAAGGTGACTTATGTGTTACCAGACGACTCGTGAGGCAGGTTACGACTTATAACATGTTTTTGTTGCTTTGAGTTCAGCAAAGTTAGTTTTCAGGGTTTTAGATATGATACCATACAAACGGGACCTATGACCTGTGGATCGACTTATGAGCTATAATCCGGGTTTCATAGGTCGGATTTGATAATTTTAATGAAGGGCAGTTTTGTCATTTCCATCAATCCCATTCCCAAACTATGCCATTTTGGGGATGGAAAAGGGACTCTATATCAACCTTTAAGCCCTAATTCCCTCATTCAATCTCCCATTTTTTATTCTCAAAATTTCGAAGGAAAAAAGGGCTCTCAAGAACAAGCTAGGGCAAGGGCTAGGGTTTCTAAGATTTCTTCTTCAAGTCAAAAGTTTATTTCTCTCCAGTTCTTCCAAAGTATGTGAGTTCATTTATTGGTATCCTTCCACCCATAAAGTTTATTTTATGTATTTTACCTTTCTTTAAGTTCTTTTAAGGTATATGCATGCTTATGTTGATTTCATGATGTTTTAAGTTATGATATGTTATTCATGATGCCTTATGATTATTTTACTAAGTATATATGCATGTTGAGCTATTGATGATAATCATATGATGGTTTTGATGATGACGAAGTGTGGGCATTTTCATTGGTCTTTAAAAGAGAAATTTCCTTATGTTTCTTGTGTTTTATAATTTTTTCATTGTAAAAGCTAAGCCCACCTAGTTTTCAAGTAAAGCTTTGTACATTTTGAAGTAATTATGAGGGAACTAATGATGCGTTTTAAAGTTTAATTTGTCAAATATATAAGCATGTTGATAATTTTGCTAAATATATTTAAGAAAGGTCCCCAAGATAAAAGGGCAATACTCACTTGGTTGTTCCTATGTTCAAGCTAGTCTTATGATTGCTACTTATGATTCTAAGTTATGTTTTAAAGATTTTGTGGTATTACTTAGCACTGAATGTGACATTGAGTGTGGGTTTTGTAAGGGAAATTTAGAACCAAGCCTTTGTCGCATTAACTATGTTCCACCATAGGAGCCATTGTAGGCTAGGATAGTGGATCCACCTAAGCCATTTATGTTATTATGATGGATGAAAATTTGATGGAGTTCCAGCTGGAAAGTGGCCTCCCCGTGCCAACATAGAGGGTTATGTTGGATTCTGTGTTATAGCTCACAAGGTTTTATATGTCGGTTAAGGTCTTCTCCTACAAGTATATGACTTCATGATGTAATTTCTTTACTTACGCTCTCTCATGCATTTTCTCTCAATCATATTGAGCCATATCCTTTATTCATGCATGAGTTTACATTAATCTTATTTACCATGTATATGTTTATATTACGAATGATGGCATCACAAGTTCATGCATAACATTGTAGCTCACATACTTAGTATATTCCAAAAGTACTAACGCATATTTTGCCTGCATGATTTAACCATGTAGGGACAGACACTCCTACACCAGCTCGTGGCTAGTATTTCACATTCAAGACTAGATTTGCTATTTCTGGAGAGCCCTTAGCTCAGGATTTTCATTGTTGAATTCCCTCTCTCTCCATCTTTCCCCATTAAAATTTCCCACCATATGCCTTTTTATACCTTGCTAAAAAAATCTATGTGAAGCTACGTCGTTTCATACTTGGCGATGTCAAAGGAGCTCACCCAAAATGTTAGTGAGTCACACATGCATCTTCGTTCTCTCCAAAGGTCTCCTATGATAGGATTTATTAAGTTTCAATTGTCAAGTTATATCAAGCTCACCTTGTCAGTGTATCACCAAATCTAGCTTTTACATCGCCTTTTTAACACTGTGCAAATACTCTCTTTCTTTTGTCCATTCTGTGAGCTACTGTAATATCATAGATAAACTTAGAGAATTATAAATTTGAGTCTTCACCTCATTTTTTTAACAATGCTTAAGACCTGGTCTCCTCATTCTTCTAGTGTAGTTCTTTAACTAGCTCTTTCTTTCCATTCTCAATATGTACAATGCTTCCCATAGACACTCTATCAAGTGCATCGGCCACAGCATTTGCTACGGCGAGGTGATATATTACACTCATGTCAGAGTCCTTTACAAGCTCCAACCACCTTATTTTCCTTAGGTTCAAATCCATTGGCTAGACACATATTACAAACTCTTATGGTTGGTAAATATGTCAACATGCATGCCATAGAGGTAATGTCACAAAATCGTCAATGCAAATACAACAACCAATAACTCAAGATCATGATTCGTATAGTTCCTTTCATGTACCTTCAATCGCCTCAAGGAATAGGCAATAACTTTTCTATGTTGCATTAACACACAACCCAAGCCTATATGTAAGGCATCACAATAAACAAAAAAACCATCCAAACCTCTGAGCAATGTCAAAATAGGTGTCAAAGTAAGACGATCTTTGAACATTTGGAAACATTTCTCACATTAATCGGACCATTGAAATTTCACCCTCTCTTCTATCAACTTAGTAAAAGGTGAGGTAATGGATGAAAACCCCTCAAAAATCTTCTATAGTATTCGTCCAAACCCAAAATCTCCTAATATCGGATGGAGACAATGATCTAGGATATTTCTTCACAGTCTCGTTCTTCTTAGGGTCCACTCTAATACCATCACCCGAAATAATGTGGCCAAGTAAATCCTCCTCCCTTAGCAAAAACTCAGAGTTGCTAAACTTGGCAAAAAGTTGCCTATCTATCAATGTTTACAATACAATCAGAAAATGATCCTTATGCATCCTTACATCCCATAAATAGACCTATGTGTCATCTATGAACACCACCACGAACATATCTGAATAATGTTTGAAGATCCTATTCATCTGTCACGACCCAGAAATGGGGCCTAGATGTGACATTGTGAAGGAGAATTTGAAGGTCATCAATCAAGCCATCATAGCATCATCACTCACATCATTGGTTTGGAAGTGCGAAAAAGTAAACACATAACAAATAATTCTAGGGGAAAGGGGCTTTGGACTAAAGCTATGGGGATGTTACCGGGAATTGGATGAGTATGAATTCACATAGCACATTGCAAGTATTTCTAAGGGGCGGGTAAGCAGGACTCAAGCTATGGGGCATTCCGGGTTAGGAGACTTTCCACACAAGCACATTCCGAACATGCACAAGCCCATAACACAGTCATAAGCATAATCAGAACATCATTTCCATAACATAATCCCAATAGTCATAACATCCAAAAATAAGTATAATACAACATCGAAGAGTCTAACATGTCCAACATAGCCTCTACATAGGATAGAGGGGGGCCTCGACATTATCCGGGCTCTCCCTAAAGTCATAAAGAAGGAAAGTAAGACAATACAAGTAAGAGGGAAGCAGATGTTGCCCTTGGAAAAAGGGCTCACCAAAAGAAAATAACTTTAAGAGATCACTCATCGTTCAACGGTAGATAGAGGTCGTCGTCGATCCCTACATGGTTAGAACATGTAGATAAGAGTATGGGTTAGAACAATAAAGCACTAAGTATGCGGGCATGCAAATGCATATGCACATGAATCTATAATAACGTACATGGAAATGACACATACATAGAAGAGAATATAAGAAAGGATAATATATCAATATGCTATGATGATCATGATGCATGAAATGCCATAATGCTTATAGTATAGAGGGGATGAAACCATAACCGACATCCAAACTCATGTAAGCTACAACACGAACTTCCCAATGAGGCCTCCTATTGGATCGGAGAAGATTACTTACAAAAGGTAATCTACACCACACCTTAGGGGCCTCCCATTTCGGTGTGATGGCTACCTTCCTTACGGGTCTCCCATTTCTGAAGGATTTACATAACATAGCATGTCATATCATATTATATCAAAGCATACATTATGGGCCTCCCATTTTGGTAGAAACCTATGGTGGCACATAGTTTTGGGAAAGGAGTGGGACCCTTGGGGATAGCCCACTTACTACTCCAATCCTTCTCGATACTAATTCATCATCCCACAAGAATACGTATACATATACATGCTGTTAAAATGAAAACTTGACACTTGAACATCAAATCATGCATACTTAGGCTTAAAAGCCAAATCAATTTCATTACTCTTATGCATACTTAAATAGAGTCAAACACATTTTCATAATCATGCTTCATGGGCTAAAAAGCCAAACAAACTTTCACGTCAAACTTCATGCATAAAAGTAGCTCCATACTTGTAATACTTATCATATCATATTGGTGTAAGCACCCATGTTGCTTAAAGAGCCGTAGCATAAACATAGTGTGATTACAACTTAGTCATAACCCATACTTGATAAAAACCATAGTCAAAAACATGTTTGGGACTTAGCCCACATCAAAACCTTCATCAAAAACCATGATTATGTAGGCAAATGTCATGAGGGAGAATGAGGATAGCATGGGTACTAGAATTCATACTTTAAATTCAAATAAAGGATAGTTCATAAGAAATTCAAGTTAAATCAACACTTAAACCGTAATTAAAACATTACCCATGCACAATTCAAAAGTGAAGGAGTCATGTATAACTTGACCTTCATCAAATCGATGCAACATCATTTAATTCAAACTTAATCATCCTTAAATCACCTATTTTCCACAACCCACAATTATATTCAATTAAATACATCAAAAATTAAAGAACCCAACATTAAAGAAATCTTAAAATCATAATTTAAAGAGGAGGGTTCTTGGGTCTTCATGGATGAAAGGGAATCCATGAATCAAACCCACATACCTTGGAATTAATCAGGAGAATTGAATGATTCCACAACAAAGATGTTCTTTCCCAAAATATTTCAAGCTTTCATCAATGGAGGTCAAGAGAGTTGAAAGAAATTTGCAATGAATTGAACTGTGTTAGAATGGATGAAAGGGGATTAGGGTTTGATTTAAGGGGTTTAGGAGACCTTAGAAAGCCTAAAAGGGACATAGGATCTAATTAAATTACGAATTAACCATTAATGAAATGGACTAAATCACTGAAGAGAGCATCACACGGAAGGCACACAGTGCCCGTATAAATGCCCACAGGCCGTGTACCTGCTCGTGAGGCTACACTTGGCCTTGACTTTAACTTGAACTCTCGGGGGATTTTATGGATCACTCCATGAGGGGACTCATGGACCGTGTAGCTTCACACGGACCAGGTACTGGTCTGTGGAGAATCACTTGGTTAGGAGTCCAGCCCTGAACCTTGGCCAATATTCTGCCTCACTTAGCGGGACCCCTTACGGGCTGTGAAGGGTCACACAGACTGTGAGGTGGTCCGTGGGACCCTACTTGGTCCATGACTTGTCCCCCAACCCCTAGGAGCCCACTGGACCAACCCACAAGCACCCACACGTACTGTGGACCACCAAACGGTTCGTGGTCCAGCCCTTAGCCCAATTCCAGAACCCTGTTCCCAGTGTCCTTCCAATTATGAGCAATCTCACTATTTTGGCCATAACTTTCCTATACGAACTCCGAATATAGCGAAACCACTTGTGTTGCAAAGATAACTCAAATATCTTCGATTTTATATATATAAGAACAAACGTTTAAACCCGTACCAAAAGTTATGATCTTTCAAAGTACACTGCCTAGCCGGCCTTACAATCTCACCAAACGATCCGTTTTGAATCCGGCCACTTAAATACAACCCATGGCTACCAAAATTCAACCACATCATTGGTTTGGAAGCGTGGAAAAGTACACACATAATACATAATTCTAGGGGAAATGAGACTTTGGACTCAAGCTATGGAGATGATGCCGAGAATGGGATGAGCATGAATCACATAGCGCATAGCAAGTATTTATAAGGGGCGGGTAAGTAGGACTCAAGCTATGGGCTCATACCAGGTTAAGGGACTTTCCACATAAGCACATTCCCAACATTCACAAGCCCATAAATATAGTCATAAGCATAATCGGAATATCATTTCCATAAACACATCCCAAAAGTTGTAACATCCCAAATAAGTATAATATAATGTGCAAAAGTCTAACATGTCCAACATAGCCTCTACATAAGATAGAGCAAGGCCTCGACATAATTTGGGAACACCCTCAAGTCATAAAGAAAGAAAGTAAAACAATACTAGGAAGAGGAAAGTAGATATTGCCCTTGAACAAAGGGCTCACCGCAAAACAATAGCTTCAAGGAGATGACTCATCATTCAACAGTAGATAGAGGTTGTCGCTAGTCCGTACATGGTTAAAACATGTAGACAAGAGTATGGGTTAGCACAATAAAGAACTAAGTATGCGGCCATGCAAATGCGTGTGCACATGAACCTATAATAACCTACATGACAAGGGCACATACATAGAAGAGAATATGAGAAAGAATAATATATTAATATGCCATGGTGGTCATGATGCATGAAATTCCATAATGCTTATATTATAGAGAGGATGGAACCATAACCGACATGCAAACTCATGTGAGCTACAACATGAACTTGCCAGATGAGGACTCCCATCAGATCAGAGAAGATTACTTGCCAAAGGTAATCTACACCACACCTTACGGGCCTCTAATTTTGGTGTGATGGCCACCTTCCTTATGACTTGGTCATTTCGGAAGGATTTACATAGCATATCATATCATATCATATCATATCAAACCATACCTTACGAGCCTCCCACTTTGGTAGCAGCTACGTTGGCACATAGTTTTGGGAAAGGAGTGGGAACCTTAGGGACAACCCACTTACTACTCCAATCCTTCTCGGTACTAACTCATCATCCCACAAGAATACATATACACATACATGCTTTAAAATGGAAACTTGACACTTGAACATCAAACCATACATAGTTGGGCTTAAAAGCCAAAATCACTTTCATTACTCGTATGCATACTTAACAAGAGTCATATACTTCTTCATAATCATGCTTCATTGGGCTAAAAAGCCAAACATACTTTCAGGTCAAACTTTATGCATAAGAGTAGCTCATACTTGTCATAACTTGCCATATCATATTGGTGTAAACACCCATGTTGCTCAAAGAGCCATATCAAGAGACTATGTTATCACAAGCCTTAACATATCATATTATAACATTAGGGTCATGCCCTTACCAAGAACTTCATCATAACGATGCTTCAATACTTATGCCATGAATGAGGAATCAAAATGCATGGGTAATGGAGGATTCAAACTTTAAATCATAAATCAATAGGTAATTCAACACAATTCATGATAAAATCCCATTTCAAAACGTATTGCAATTTACCCATCCATATTAAACCATAAAAGGGACATGCACATTGATCCTACAAGAATTTCCATGTATTTTATAAAATTCAAACTTAAATCATTATTAAATCACCTAATTTCTAAAGCCCACAACTCAATTCATTTAAATACTTTAAAATTTAAAGAACCCATAGTTAAAGAAAGCTTAAATTCAAAATTTAAAGACAAGGTTTCTTAGGTCTTCATTGATGAAAGGAAATCCATGAATCGATCCCACATACCTTGAGATTAGTGAAGAGAATTAAATGATTTCACAACAAGGATGATTTTCCCTAAATTTCTTCAAGCTTTCATCAATGGAGGTCAAAAGGATTGAGAGAATTTTGGAGAGAATTGCAAAGTGTTTTTTTTAAAAGACCCTTGTGGTGGGTCAGGGGCTAAGAAACACCCCCAGGCTTTAACATAAATAAAATAAAAGAAAGTACATAGAGGGGGACATCAACCTTACCTCCTCCCTAAGATGGTACTCTAAGGCCAACCTAGCATGATCAACCACTAGCCCCTAAATCTAATGAAGCAAACGAATAAAATCCTAAGAGAGGACTCCTCTCTTTACAATTCATCTAGAAAAACAGTAAACAAAGGAGACACCCCCCTTACATAATTGAAAGGAAATAAAACCTAGGACTAATCCTATTCACTATCTTCTTGATAGCTTATTGGATAAACTTTTGAATAGGGGATCTACTGAGAGTGATGTTACCTTTTTCTTGTTCAAGGTATATTTTTCATTCTTTTCATCTTTCTTCTTCTGAAGTTGATAATCTGCATCTTGTCCATCTTTAGGTATGTAAAAACTCAAAAATTTCAAAGAATTCTTATGGTTGGTCTTGTATGATGTACTACTGGTCATGGTTGAGTTTTGGTAGCCATGGGTTGAGTTTAAGTGGCCAAACACAAAATAGATCATTTGGTGGCCTAGAGAGGCCACTTGGATAGTAGACTTTGAGCTAGCATAACTTTTGATTCGAGTTGAAACATGTCATCTGCTATATATCAAATTGAACCTCTTTGCGTTAGATTCGCAATGCAACTGGTTTCACTTGATTTAAAGTTCATATGAGGAAGTAAAGGCCTAAACAGTGGGACGACCTAAAATTCAGAAGACATTGGAGATAGGCCCCCGAAAGAGGCCAAGGAAAGGGAAACGGTCTGTGAAACTTTTCACGGTTTGTGTGGGGCCCCATGTAAGGGTTCAATAAGCTAGGGGTGGGCAGTAACCACCCCATGAGACAAGTCTTGGGCCACGGACCACCAAACGGTCCGTGAGCCATTTGACGGGCCGTGAGGTGCACCGTCAAGTTGGCTTAGAAGTTGATTCCTGGGCAAAGCGTGGCTCCACAGACCAGTACACAGTCTATGTGAAGCCACACGGTCTGTGAAACCTGCCGTCAAGTGGTCCAGAAAGTCTTCTGAGAGTTCGCATTGAAATTTTGGCTAAGGCATTTTTTATGGACAATTGAATGGCCAGTGAGCCATATGACGGGCACTGTAGCACCTCCGTTTGACTCTTCTTAGAATTGAAAAGTCCGTTTCATTAATGGTAATTTCAAGATTTAATATTTCCCCAAGCCCCTTTTAGGTATCCTAAGGTCTCCTAAACCCCTAAATCAATCACCAAACCCTCATTCATCCATTCTAACTCTCCTACATTCACTTTGGGAATTCTAAAATCCTCTTAGCCTCCACTGAAGAATGCTTGAAGAATTTGGGGAAGACAACCTTGACCAAGTTTGACCTTGCAATTCTTTGGTGAAATTAAGGTATGTAAGATTTGATTCAAGGATCTTCTTTCATCCTTGAAGACCCAAGAACCCTAACCTTTAAATTTGATTTTTAGTTTTCAATTAAGTTATGAGTTCTTCCAATATTGTTGTATATTGGTGTTGGGAATTGTGTGCTGTAGCTTTTAGGTGATTTCAACATGTTTTTAAGCTTGAATTCATGAAGGTTAATTGAAACCCTTATTGATCAACTTACATGTCCCTTTTTATGATTCAATTAAGCATGGGTAATTTGCATTATGACTTATTTATAGATTTCTACATGTTTTAAGGTGAATTATCTTTCAAATTTAGAATTTAAGTTTGAATTCCATTACCGATGTTCTTGATCTTTATTCATGGCATGTGCATGGTTATTGTTATGATGAAACTCTTCATGAAACTTATTTTTTGAATGTTATGATAAGTTATGTAAGGCTTGTGGTCACATAGTCTCTTTGTTATGGCTCTTTGAGCATTATGGGTGTTTGCACCATATTTACATGTTCCAAGGCTTGATATGATAGGTTATGTAGATGAGATACTATTGCATTAACAAGGTATGATCATGAAACATTTTGTAAACTCTTTATATCCTTTGGCTTAAGTATGAACATGATTTTAACAATGGTTTCATTTTGACTAAGTATGCATGTTTTGAAAGTGAGTGCAAGTCTCTCGATTTAAATGTTGCATGTACCTATACGTATTCCCGTGGGATGAAACTTAGCATTGAGGGATTGGAGGTGGGTTGACTATCTCCACATGGTCCGTACTCCTTTCCGTCAAACCATGTGCCACCATAGGTTAATTCCCTACATAGGGAACTCCGTCATGTTACCCTTTGTTTCAAGGGTGTTTAGGGTACTACTTGGCAAGTAGTTCTGATTCGGGTAGTGCCTCGCTCGGGTCTTTTTATTTTTTCGGTTGAGGTTACATCCCCAAAATATATACATATGATCATAGGATTTCATCTCATGCATCATGGCATGACATATTGTTATACTACTCTTTGGCTAAGTGCAGTCCTTTCGTATCACTTTTCCCCTTAATATGTTTCTTGGTCATACTAGTCATATGCATTGCATGCTCGCATACTTAGTGCTTAATTGTGCTAACCCATATTCTTGTCTACATGTTCTAACCATG
>JBCEWC010014350.1:0-14432 GCA_038996855.1 Solanum aculeatissimum
AACAATTTGGTAAAACAACTTGATCATAAACATGTAGAAATCCATGAATAAGCCATAATGCAAGTTACCCATGCTTATTAAATCATGAAATTTAACATGCAACTTGAACAATAAGGGTTCCATAAATCATCCACGAAATCAAGAGTAAAATCATGTTTAAATCACCTAATTACTACAACATTCAAGTCCCAACACTAATCTAAAATAATATTGGAAGAACCCATAACTAATTGGAAAGATTAAAATAAATTTAAAGGGTTAGGGTTCTTAGGATCTTAAAGGATTAAAGAGGATCCTTGAATCAAGTCCCACATACCTTAATCCAAGCAACTAGCTAACAATATCAAACTTAATCAAGTCTTCTTCCCCAAATTCTTCAAGCTAGCTTCAATGGAGGTCAAGAGATCCTTATGATTTCAAGAGAGAGTATAGGGGAGTTCTAATGGATGAAATAGGGTTTGGGGGATGATTAAGGGGCTTAGGATACATTAAGGGACAAAAAAGGGGCTTAGGGAAATGTTAAATCATGAAAATACCATTAATAAACTGGAACTTTTCACTGAAATCAACACTAAAACGAAAGATAAAGTGGCATCAAATGGTCACACGGGCTGTGAAACGTGCCGTCAAGTTGTACTTAGCCAACATTCCACACGAAATCTCGGAGGGCTCTCTGTCACGTTTGACGAGCAGCCAAACGGACTGTCTAAGGTGAGACAGCCCGTGTCATGAACTTTCTGACCCTCCTTAAATTCAAAAACATCAACCAAGCCATGTCCTAGCCACTGCCTCACTTAATGAGGTAGTGAACGGGCCGTTAAATGTCAAACGACCCGTTAAGGGTCCCGTCAACCCACACTTAGCTTAGGGGTTGTTCTAAGACACCCCAAGCTCACTGGATCATCACACGACACCCTAGATAGACCGTTCAAAGTTCAACGGTCCGTGTCAATGTCCTTGGCCATTTGTGTTTCCTGCCTATCTCCAATGCCTTCCGAATTTTAAATAGTCTCACTGTTTGGGCCATATCTCCCTCATACGATATTCAAATTGAGTGAAACTACTGTCATTGAAAATCTAACGCAACGAGCTTCAATTTGATATGTTGTATATCACATGGTTCATCCCATATCAAAAGTTATGACTATTTGAAGGTGTATGTCAAAACTGTCCCTCTAGGCCACTTTCTAGCCCAATTTGCATTTGGCCACTTAAACTCAACCCGTGGCTACAAAAACTCAACCATGTCTTGTAGTAAATCATAGAATGTCAACCATAAGTAGTTTTAGAAAATTTTTGGGTTGTTACATGAAGAATATTTAGTGGTGAGCCCTATTGTTCAATGGCAATAGCCTCCATCTATCTACCTTCTTATTTTCATGTATTTACTTTCTTTGATTTGAGGGTGAGCCTTAAGTTTGTCGAGGCCCCATTCATCTATGTAGAGGCATTGTTGGACAAATCTTTACTATTAGCTTGTACGTTTTGTCTTGTATGTTGAATCCTTGCTTACATATATGATGTTATTTAGATTGTCTCATGATTATGTCCTCATGTTATGATAATGTCTAGAATGTATGTATGATTCATGACTATGTGCTATGTGCAAGCATGTTTATCCCCTTCCGGTATTGTCCCCATAGCTTGAGTCCCAAGTCCCTAGAGCTTATGTGTTACATGCTTAGCTTCCGTGTTTCTAACCGATGATGAGTGTAATGATGCTATGATTGCTTGATCGAAGTTCTTCGGGTCCTCTTTCACCATGTCACATCTAGTCCCCTCTCTGGGTCGTGACATATATCATCCTTCAATCCCTAATATTTCCATTCATTCTCTCATTCCTTCACTTCAAAATTTACTAAGGCAAGAAGGTTATCTCAAGGTAAGTCAAGGCAAGGTTAGGGTTCTAAAAATTCTGTATTAATCTTACAATATTTTTAAATCCAGTTTGCCATGGTATGTGAGTTCATTTATCCTTTCACCCACGATGTTCCCTTTTCATATATTATACATCCCTTTAAGTTTAATTAAGATGTTATGCATGTTTTGTGTATTTTAGGATGGTTCAAGTTACTAAATGATACTCATGATGTCTTATGGTTCGTTTACTATGTATACATGCATCTTTTAACTTTTGATGATGACCTCATGTTGGGTGTTGATGTTGGTAAAGGTTGGGCATTCTGATGGTCCTTTAAAACAGAAATTTCCTTATGATTCATATGATTTATGATTGTTCCATTTTTTTAAAAAACCCACCTAACTTTCAAAGTAATGTCTTGTATATGATTATGCTGATGATTAGGGCACTAAAGAAAGGTTTCAAAGCTAAGTTGTTAAAGATATATGTATGATGATATTTCCCGAAAAATGGTTAAGATAAGTCCCCAAGATGAAACGACACTACTCACTTGATAGTTCCTAA
Source organism: Solanum aculeatissimum (assembly GCA_038996855.1). NCBI lineage: Eukaryota > Viridiplantae > Streptophyta > Magnoliopsida > Solanales > Solanaceae > Solanum > Solanum aculeatissimum. The sequence continues at coordinate 2,426 of JBCEWC010014350.1, forward strand.
AGTTCGAGCTACTCTTATCATTATTACTCATGATTTTAAGTTATGTTTTAAATATTTTGTGGTATGACTTAGAATCGAATGTGACATCATAGAGGGGTTTTGTAAGGGAACCTTAGAAGCAACTCTTTATAACATTAACTATGTGCCACCATAGGAGACCTTGTAGGCTAGGCTAGTAGATCCACATACACTATTTATGTTACTATGATGCATGCAAAGTTGATGGAGTTCACCTGACAAGTGGTCTCCCCATGCCAAGGTAGGGGTTATGTTGGATTTCATGTAGTAACTCACATGGTCATAAATGTAGGTAAAGGTTCTTTTCGACAACCCTTATGTTCTTATGTTATGTTATCAATACATGTGCTTCCTTATGCATTGTCTTATATTGATTTTGATTTGTACTCCTTGTGCTTGCTTAAGTTTATAGTATGTATCTTTTATTTCATATGTACTCCTATGTTGTATTTTCAAATGATAGCATTGTATTGCATCTCACATACTTAGTACATTTAAATGTACTAATGCATATTTTGCCTCTATAATTTTACCATGTAGGGACAGATACTCCTCCATCGGCTTATGGCTAGTTGTTGACGCTTCTGATTAGTAGTACTTTTTGGTGAGCCCTAAGTTTGAGACTCCTCCACTTTTCATATTTCCATGTATTTTATTTTATTTTGAGATGAAGTATTTATAGCCCTGGTAAGGCTTTTACTCTCTATGATGTTATGTATTGACATATTTTCTATTTGATGGTAATTGATAGTATTGGTTCTGTTATGTATGTAGTAGTTGGTATGCTTATGAACAAATTTTGTTGGTCACTTTCACTACTTTTAATGTTGCTTTATCGCTTAAATGGCCAATAGTCCCTTTTCCCCATATTTCCCACAAATATTTTTATTCAATGCTTATAAATGCTTAAAATGCTTGAGAGGGCTTGGATGAGGTGTCTTTGGGTATCACATTCACCGTGTGATGAATAGGCCCCTAGGTCGGGTCAATATAAACTTTGTATCAGAGAACGAGATTTTAAAACATTCCTTAGATGTCCATACATACCCCATAGCGTAGAGTCTCATTCAAGGATGTGAAGTGTGCCACTATCTTGAGTGAGAGGCTGTGAGATGGTTACAGAAAGTCCTCCCTTCTTTTTTATTCATGTCTTGACTTAGAGTTGATAAGGTTTTTTGCTAACTAATGGTGGGGTTTTTCTTGCTTCTGGATCATGCCATTATGAAGAGCTCCCCATCAACGAGGCACTCCTCAGGAACAAGTCCCTCAACTCCAAAAGGTTGAAGGAGTGTCCCATGAGGTGTTCAAAGCCTCCTTTATGGTATGTGCCCAAGATTTTGCCAATCAATCCAATAGGGAGATAGCCATGCCTCCCCAAGTGTATACCTCAGGCTCTAGGGTGTGTGACATTATGCGGATGAACCTTTCTGAATTCTATGGGTCCATGACAAAAGAGGACCCTATAGAATTCATTGATAAAGCCTATTGAGTTGTGGCGATGATGGGAATTCCATCTAAAGAAAAATATTAGTTTGTGACCTACCAGCTCAAGGGAGTGTCTATGATTTCGTACAAGCAACGAGTCGATGAGTGGGGCTAAGATGCGGGTCCTATTGGTTGGGAGGAATTCAAGTGTGCCTTCCTAGACCGGTTTTTCCCAATCAAGCTAGGGGATTCAAAGGTTGAAGAATTCATCAACTTGAAGCAGGGGTCAAGGAGTGTAAGGGAGTATGTCCTCAAATTTACAAAGCTATCAAAATATGCTCTTTATATTGTCACGGATCCGAGGGTTCGTATGAGAAAGTTTATTTCTAGTGTCTCAGAGTTGGTATCCAAAGAAAGCAAAACGACAATGTTGGTTAAGAGGATGGACATCTCTCTCCTAATTACTTATGTCAAATAAGTTGAAAAGGAGAAGCTTCGTGAGAAGACAAACGAGTTGATGAGGGCTCGTATGGATGATGGTAACTTCTCTAACAAAAGGAGTGATGGTTAAAAGTTCCAAGGTTTCCAAAGATGTGATGTGCAAGGTTCAACTAATACTCCTTCCCAAGTTTCAAAATATAAAGGGTTGCTCCAACACCCTAAACCCCAACATGCCCCAAATGTGAAATACCCCACAAAGGGGAATGTCTAGTTGGGACCAATACTTGCTCCATCTATGGGAAGCCTGACCACTATGCTAAAGGATTATCAAAGCTGCGACACAAGACCCCATATTGTCACGACCCGGAAGTTGGGCCTAGATGTGACATGGCGAAGGAGAACTCAAAAGTCCTTGATCAAGCCATCATAGCATCATTACTCACATCATCGGTTCAGAAGCATCGAAAATTAAACACATAGTACATAATTCTATGGGAAACAGGGCTTTGGACTCAAGCTATGGGGATGTTGCTGGGAATGGGATGAACATGAATCACATAGCACATAACAAGTATTTATATAGGGCGGGTAAGTAAAACTCAGGTTGTGGGGACACACCGGGTTATGGGACTTTCCACATAAGCACATTCTTAACATTCACAAGTTCAAGCATAATTGAAACATCATTCTCATAGCCAAAGCGCAATAGTCATAACATCTCATCAAAACATAATACAATGTGCAAGAGTCTAACATGTCCAACGTAGCTTGTACATAGGATAGAGATGGGCCTCGACATAATTCGGGCTCACCCTTAAGTCATAAAGAAAGAAGGTAAAACAATACAAGGAAGAGGAAAGTAGATATCACACTTGAACAAAAGGGCTCACCACAAGCAAAGGCTTCAAGGATGTAACTCATCGTGCAACGGTAGATAGAGGTCATCACCGGTCCCTACACGGTTAGAACATATAGACAAAGAGTATGGGTTAGCACAATAAAGCACTAAGTATGCGGGCATACAAATGCTTATGCATATGAATATATAGATAACCTAGATGGCAAGGGCACATACATAGAAAGAGAATAAGGAACGATAGTATATCAATATGCCATAATTACCATAATGCATGAGATGCCATAATTCTTATAGTATAGAGGATGGAACCATAACCGACATCCAAACTCATATGAGTTACAACATCAACTTTCCCAATGAGGCCTCCCATCAGATTGGAGAAGATTACTTGCCAAAGGTAATCTACACCGCACCGTACGGGCCTCCCATTTCGGTGTGATGGCCACCTTTCTTATGACCCGGTCATTTAGGAAGGATTTACATAACATAGAATATCATATCAAAGCATACCTTACGGGCCTCCCATTTTGGTAGAAACCTACGTTGGCACATAGTTTTAGAAATGGTGTGGGACCCTTTGGGATAACCCACTTACTACTCTAATCCTTTTCGGTACTAAGTCATCATCCCATAAGAATACGTATACATAAACATGCTTTAAAATGGAAACTTGACACTTAAACATCAAACCATGCATTCTTGGGCTTAAAAGCCAAATCACTTTCATTACTCTTATGCATACTTAACAAGAGTCAAACACTTTTCATAATCATGCTTCATTAGGCTAAAAAGCTAAATACACTTTCATGTGAAACTTCATGCATAGAAGTAGCTCCATACTTGTCATAACTTGTCATATCATATTGGTGTAAATACCCATGTTTCTCAAAGAGCCATATCATAGACATTATGTGATCACATTCTTGTCAGAACCCATACTTGTTCAAAATCATAGTCATAAACATGTTTGGGACTTTGCCCACATCAAAAACTTCATGAAAATCCATGATCATGCATGCAAATGCCATGTGTAATAATGAGAATATCATAGGTACTAGAATTCATACTTTAAATTCAAATCAAGAGTAGTCCATAAGAAATTCAAGTTAAATCAACACTTAAATTACCATTAAAACACTACCCATGCATAGTTCAAGAGTAAAGGGTACATGCATAACTTGACCTACATCAAATCCATTGAAACTTCATAGAATTCAAACTCAAATCAACTTTAAATCACCTAGATTCTACAGCTCACAACTCAATTCAATTAAATACTTCAAAATTTAAAGAACCCAACAGTAAAGAAAGCTTAAAATCAGAATTAAAAGAGGAGGATTCTTGGGTCTTCATGGATGAAAGGGAATGCATGAATCAATCCCACATACCATGAGATTAGTCAAGAAAATTGGATGATTTTTCAACAAAAATGATTTTTCCCAAATTTCTTCAAGCTTTCATCAATGGAGGTCAAGAGGACTGAGAGAATTTTGGAGTGAATTGAAGAGTGATAGAATGAATTAGAGGGGATTAGGGTTGGATTTAGGGGAGTTAGGAAACCTTAGAAAACCTTAAAGGGGTATAGGATCTAATTAAATTATGAATTAACCATTAATGAAATTGACTAGATCACTGAAAATAGGGACTCACAGAAGGACTCCAGTGGCCGTCTATAGGTTCACGGGTTGCGAACCTTCTCGTGAGGCTTCACTTGGTGTCGACTTTTACTTGAACTCTCGGGGGACTTTCTGGACCAATTCATGAAGGAGCTCATGGACTGTGTAGCTGCACACTTACCATGTACTGGTCTGTAGAGCATCACTTGGTCCAGAGTCCAGCCCCGAACCTTGGCCATCTTTTTGGGTCACTTTACAAAACCCTTCACGGGCCGTGAAGGATCACACGGATTGTGAGGTAGTTCGTGGGACCACACTAGGTCCATGACTTGGCCCCCAACCCCTAGGAGCACACTAGACCAACCCACGAGCACCCCCACAGACTGCGGACCACCGAACGGTCCATGGTCCCACCCATAGACCCTATTACAGAACCCTTTTCCAGCATACTTCCAATTACGAGCAGTCTCACTGCCAGGGTCGTAACTTTCACATTCAAACTCTGAATTGAGTGAAACCAATTGAGTTACGAAGATAACTCAAAGATCTTAGATATGATATATAATAGCCTACACAATTAATAGTATACAAAAAGATATGATCTCTCTAAGTCAGTGCTGCCTAAACGGCCTTACAACCTTTCACCGAAATGATTCCCTTGAATACGGCCACTTAAATACAACTTATGGCTACCAAAATTTAACCATGACCAGTTCAACACTAACCTTGACCAACCGTTATGAAGTTCAAAAAATTTCAGGTCATTACATCATGTCCCCCTTGGGAACATTCGTCCTCGAATGAGTAAAAGTACGGCTTAAGGACAACAATCAAACAAGAGACATTTTAATCAAAACATACAATGGATCATGCATCACTTCAAAAGTCATTCAAAACTCATGTCAAAACATCATTTAAACCATTTTCATGCTCATGTATGCATGCAATGTCATAAAACTCAAGAATTTAAAGAATTAGGACCATTCTAGGATAGAACCTAGTACCATAGGCTTTAGTAGATTGGAAGAGATAGGGATATTTCTCCATCATGTAAAACTCCGCTTCCCACGTTGCACTCTCCACATATTTGTTCCTCCAAAGCACCTTGACCAAAGCTACCTCCTTGTTACGAAGCCGCTTCACTTGACTATCCAAAATTTCAACCGGCACCTTATCATAGGCCATACCGATGCTAGCATGGAAGCTATTATTGTAGGAAAACTCAATGAGAGGTAGATGGTCATCCCAATTTCCTTTGAATTCCAACAAACAAGCCCTCAATATGTCTTCCAAAGTTTGAATTGTTCATTCGGCTTTCCCATCGATTTAAGGATGAAATATGGTGCTCAACTTGATCATAGTACCAAGTCCCTTTTAAAATGACTTCGAAAAATGAGAAGTAAATTGGGTACCATAATCCGATATAATAGACCTCAGAATACCATGCAATCTTACCAACTCCAGAATATATACCTTGGAATACTCTTCGGCACTATAGGTCGTCTTAACCAGTTAGAAGTGAGCCGACTTAGTCATCCTATAAGCCGCTACCCATATAGAATCGAATTATCTCTGAGTATAGGGCAACCTAACCACAAAATCGATGTTCACATCCTACCACTTCCAAGTAGGAATTTCAATATCTTGGGTCAAGCCACCGGGCCTTTGATGTTCCACTTTTACTTGTTGGCATTTAGGACATTTCGACACGAACTTGGATATATCCCTCTTCATACCATGCAATCAATACAACTCTCTCAAATCTCGATGCATTTTGGTAGATCCCAGACAAATAGAATTTTGAGAATTATGAGCTTCTTTCATGATAATCTCTCTTAAGCCATCAACATCCGGCACATACAAACCACCTTGGTACCGTTGCACACCATCTCCCCTTTCGGATTCGGCCAACCTCACATCCAACTTAGCCAAACGGTGCACATCTTTCATTGTCTCTTTTTTCCCCTCTTCCACATATGTCACACTTCCCATAGAAAGCCTACTAAGGGAATCCGCCACTATGTTAGCTTTTCCGGGATGATAAAGGACATTCATATCATAGTTCTTGTGAAGTTTCAACCATCTCCTTTGCCTCAAATTAAGGTCTCTTTGGGTGAACACAAATTGCAAACTCTTGTGATCGGTGAAGACATCCACATGAACCCTATACAAATAATGTTGGCAAATTTTCAAAGCAAACACCACCGCCGCTACCTCAAGATCATAGGTTGGATAATTTTGTTCATGCAATTTCAATTAGTGGGACGTATAAGCTATCACCTTACCACATTGCATAAGCACGCAACCTAAACCAATACACGACGCATCACAATATACCACAAATCCATCTATCCTATTTAGCAAAGTTAGAATTGGAGCCGATGTATGTCGATCCTTCAAAGTTTGTAAACTTTTCTCACATTGATTTGACCACACAAACTTCACCGTCTTTTCAGTCAACTTAGTCAATGGAGATGCTATAGAGGAAAACCCTTCAACAAACCTTCTATAATAATCGGCCAAGCCAATGAAGCTTCGAATGTCCAAAGGAGTCAATGGTCTAGACCAATCCTTCACCGCTTTGGGTTTCTTAGGACCAACCTTAATGCCATCATCAGATACTACATCACCAAGGAAACCAACTTCTCCTAACAAAAAATCACATTTGCTAATTTTGGCATACAGTTTCGTTTCCCTCAACGTTTGAAGCACCAGCCTCATGTGGTCGATATGCTCTTTCTTACTACGGGAGTAGATCAAGATGTCATCAATGAAAACTACCATAAAACTATCAAGGAACGGTTTAAATACCTAACTCATAAGGTCCATAAAAATCATCGAAGCATTAGTTAACCCAAATGACATCACCACAAATTCAAAGAAACTATAGCAAGTTCGAAAGGCCATCTTTGGAATGTCAAACTCCCTCAGCTTTAATTAGTGATAACCTGAAAGAAGGTCTATTTTGGAGGAGTGAGTAACTTATTGAAGTTGGTCAAATAAATCATCAATTTTAAGAAATAAGTACCTATTCTTAACGGTCACCTTATTCAATAGTCAATAGTAAATACACATTCGGAGAGACCCATCCTTCTTCCTCACAAACAACAAGGGAGCACCCCAAGGTAAGATACTGGGCCTAATATACCCTTTCTCTAACAAATCTTTCAATTGATCTTTCAATTCTTTTAACTCTGTCGGGGCCATACGATAAGGAGGAATAGAAATAGGTGGAGTATCTGGGAAGAGATCTATACCAAAATCTATTTCTCTATGAGGAGGAATACTGGGCAAGTCCTCGGGGAACACATCAGGAAATTCATTAACCATAGGAAATGATTAGAGCTTAGGTGACTCACCCTCCACATCTCTAACCCTCAAAATATTATAAATGCACCCCTTACAAATCATCTTCCGGGCTTTGAGGTAGGAAATAAATCAACCTTTAACCACGTAATCACTACCCTTCCAATCCAACATCGGTCCATTAGGAACTTGAAATTTAACCTGCCTATCCTACAATCAACTGAGTCATACGATGCATGCAACTAATACATCCCAAGAAAAACATAAAACTCATACATCTCAAGTTGTACAAGGTCACCGGGGAACACTTTATTCAACACAGAGACGGGACAAACCCAATATACTTTTTGGGAAACAATAGACTCACACACGGGAGTATAAATCGAATAACGTTCCCTTAGAGTTTGAGGACTCAAACAATATATATAAGCCAAAAAAGGAGTCACAAAAGATAAATATGCACCCAGATCAAGTAAAGCATAAGCATCAAAATCAAAGATTTTTAACATACCAGTCACGATATCCGGAGCTTCCTCCACCTCTTTCCGAGCATGAAGAGCATAAAACTAGTTGTTCCTGGGAGCACCACTAACTGGAGTTTTTGGTGGCCCTTTACCACCGGGGGATGCTTGGTCTTTCTTTTTACCCCATGGACAGTCAAAAATCTTGTGGTCCAAACCCCCACATCCAAAGCAAGCATCTGAAGCCCTTCTACAATCACCCACATGATGCTTCCCACATTGACCACAAAGAGGAATTCGAGGACCACCCCTAATTGGTGCCTTAGGAGGAGGCACTCTTGGATTAGCAACCCTCACATTTGAATCTTGGCCTTGATGGAACCAGCCAAAACCACCACAACCCTTGGATTTGCAGAACCCACCATCAAACCGGGCCCTCTTAGCTTCACTGATCCTCATTTTCTTAAGCTTTTCACCCTCGATTTGCTCAACATAAGTCATGAGCCTAGAGATGTCCATGTCACTGTTGAGCATAGTGGTTCGGCACTCCATCACCACCAAATCTAAAATACCAAAAATAAACTTGTATATTCTTGCACGGGGATCCGCTACAAGCATAGAGGCATATTTTGAAAGCTTAGTGAACTTGAGAGAGTAGTCTCACACGATCATACAACCTTGTCGAAGATTGATGAAATCGATCATTTTGGCTTTCCTAAGCTCAAGAGGAAAGAAATTATCAAAGAAAGCCATTTTCAATTCTTCCTAACTAACGTTGGCATCCATAACTCGTTAAACAAACCATTGGTTATACCGCACATTATCCGCATCATTCAATTGATATGCGGCCAACTTAGCTCTCTCTTCCGAACTCAACCCCATGATACTCAATACCTTAGTGAGTTCATCAATGAACTCTTGAGCATCTTCATCCACTTTTGATCCATAGAACTCTGGAGGGTTCATCCGGGTGAAATCCCTCACCCTAGAAGCCGGAGTACCAATATTCACGGGATTGATTGGTCGGTCTTGGTTAACCACTGCTTGGGCCAACATAGACACCACATTTCTAAAATCGACATGGGTTACTTGTTCTTCTACCGGTGCTTGAGGGACTTGTTCCTCGTAGTCGGGAGCCTGATAGGGAAAGGGAGCTCTTCTTGGAGGTATATTCTTAAAGAGCGACAATAATACCAAAATTTTAGGAAATTTATCGTAACAACTTATGGCACAACATAAGAAAGCAAGAAAATGAGACAAATTCTTAAAACATCATCACATACTCCAGTTCATAGGCATGGCGCATATCATAACCATGAACAAGACTCTAATTGACATGGCATGTTGGATTTCAAGGGTCATTTAAAAACCTAGGGCTCTGATACCATCTTTGTCATGACCTGAAAGTAGGGCCTAGATGTGATATGGAAAAGGAGAACCCAAAAGTCCTCGATCAAGCCATCATAGCATCATTACTCATATCATCGGTTCTGAAGCACGGGTAAGTAAACACATAGCACATAATTCTAGGGGAAATGGAGCTTTGGACTCAAGCTTTGGGGAAGTTGCTGGGACTAGGATGAACATAAATCATAAAGCACATACCAATTATTTCTAAGGGGTAGGTAAGTAGGACTCAAGCTATGGGGGCATACCGAGTTATGGGACTTTCAACATAAGTAAATTCCAAACATTCACAAGTAGAAGCATAATCATAAGCATTTAAAACATCATTCTCATAGCCAAATCTCAATATTCATAACATCTCATCAAAAAGTAATACAATGTGCAAGAGTGTAACTTATCCAACATAGCCTCTACATAGGATAGAGATGGGCCTCGACATAATCTGGGCTCACCCTCATGTAATAAACAAAGAATGTAAAATGATACAAGGAAAAGTAAAGTAGATATCATCCTTGAAGAAAAAGGCTCACCACAAGCATAGTCTTCAGGGATGTCACTCATCGTGCAATGGTAGATAGAGGTCATCACCGGTCCCTACATGGTTAGAACAAGTAGACAAAGAGTATGGGTTAGCACAATAAAACACAAAATATGCAGGTATGCAAATGCTTATGCACATGAACCTATATATAATCTAGATAGCACAGGCACAAACATAGAAAGAGAATATAAGGAAGAATAGTATATCAATATGTCATGATAACCACGATGCATGAAATACCATAATGCTTATATTATAGAGGGGATGGAATCATAACCGACATCCAAACTCATGTGAGCTACAACATGAACCTTCCTGATGAGGCCTCCCATCGGATCGGAGATGTCACAACCCAGAGGTGGCCCATAGATATGACATGGTGAAGGAGAACATAAAGGTCCTCGATCAAGCCATCATAGCAACTATCATGACCCGGATAAGGTCCTAGATGTGACACGACGAAATAGGTCCCAAAGACCCTCGATCAAGCTATCATAGCATCATTACACTCATCATCGGTTCAGAAACACGGAAACTTAACACATAGCACATAAGCTCTAGGGATTCGGAACTTGGGACTCAAGCTATGGGGGCAATATGGGAAGGGGATAAACATGCTTGCACATAGCACATAGTCATTCATCATACTCAACATTCAAGTCATTATCATAATATGGAGACATGATCATAATCAAGCTAAATAACATCATATATATATAAGCAAAGGTTCAACATACAAGCCAAAATGTACAAGAGTAAAGATTTTTCCAATAATGCCTGTACATAGATGAGCGGGGCCTCGACAAGCTTGAGGATCACCTTCAAACCAAGAAAGTAAATACATGAAAATAAGAAGGTAGATAGATAGTGGCTATTTCCTTTGAACAATAGGCCTCACCACTAACAAGTCGTCAATAGAGTATCAAGCGTCGTCCGAAAGAATATAGATATCACCCTCGTCCCCTAAATAATTAGAACATGTAGAAAAGAATACGGGTTAGCACAATTAAGCACTAAGTATGCAGGCATGCTATGCATATGATAAGTATCATATGACCAAGCAACATGACAAGGGGACAAGATATGAAAGAATTGCACGTAGCCAAAGAGTAGTATAACAATATGCCATGCCATGATGTATGAAATGCAAATCCTAGATTAATATATAGCGGGGATGTAACCTCAACCGACAACATGAGTGACCTGAATGAGCCACTATCCAGATCCAGTCTACGTGCCAAGTAGAGCCCATGACACCCTTAAACAAGGGATAAAAATGACATGAAATCCCTATCGGGGGATTTATATACCCATGGTGGCACATGGTTTGATGGGATAGGCGGGGCCTTGCATAAACCTCATTTTGCCACCTACTCTCTCAGTACTAAATCTCATCCCATGAGAATACATACATATACATATATATGCTTCATGTAATACAAGAGACAACATTCTTTGGAAATCATGTATCATTAGTCATGTCAAAATATTCGTTCAAGAATCATGTACATGCTTAGGCCATAGGCCTCATAAGTTTCAAGAAAATATTTCATGATCATTCCATGTCAATGAAAGGGAGTAGCTCATCTACATTGGCTTGTAAGCAAGCATCATTACATGTCATTATGGTGCAAACACTCATTATGCTCAAAGTGCCATGGCATGGGACATTGTGATCCCAAGTCATAACATTACATGAATACATGAATTTCAAGAGTTTCCATCATGGGTTCCAAAGGAACAAAATAATTGTGCACATGTCATGAATGAGTATCAAGATCATGGGTAATGGAATTCAAACTTGATTTAACTGGAGACCTACATCTCCTACGATACAAAGCCTCAAAAGGAGCCACACCAATGCTAGCATGGAAACTATTATTATAGGCAAACTCAATGAGAGGTAAGTGATCATCCCAATTTCCCTTAAATT
>JBCEWC010014351.1:0-14431 GCA_038996855.1 Solanum aculeatissimum
ATGAAGCTCTTCCTAATTAACTCAACTTTAGGCATAGTGCTACTGAATTTGCCAATCAAGGTATACCTACAACTCTCTGCTAACTTGAGCATGTAATCTTCCTTGTTAATGATTACTGCTGGGAGGCCTTGTTTAGAGGTGTACTTAGGCTGCACTATATCTATGTGTCTTTCCTGTTTAGCCATGTTCAATCTCAGTTTGGTGGCAAAGGATTGGACCACAGTATAAGGGGCTAGTTCTGAATTCATTCCTTTCCTATGTTCCTCCTGTGTGCCCAATCTAGAATTTTGGGCAGGTGTGATCTGAGTTTGGTTGGGGGGGATAACTCCCTGTAGGGGTATTTGACCTTTGTGAGTTACCTTATCAAAATTACTAGAAACCTTAGGAAAGGCATTGTGCTCTTTTGTACCTATTTTGGAGTCATTGTTCTGGTGGCTACACGATTCCTCTTCCTTTCCTGTGTTCTTGGTTTGCACTTCATTGGCTTCCTTGCTCATTATTTCTCCTCCTGTATCAGGATCCTCAACCTTGTCTTCCTTCAAATCTTGTTGTTGCATAGAAGAGGTCAATTGAATAGTTCTCTCTACAATGACTTCTCGTCCGAGACAGTTAGTGGATGAGGTTTCCTTAGTTTGTCCCATCGCTTGATGTTGCTGATCATTCTCTTTCTCTTTGTGCACCTTTGTAACCTTCAATGCGTTGATATTCATAGTTTCCGTTGCTACTGTCTCTGTAATCGCATCTTCTTCCGCGCTTATGGTTATATCTTCATTTATTGCTAGCTCTATCCCAGTGAATGTTCCAGTGTCCGCCACACTTGAACTATGGGTATTAGAGTTAGGGGAAACTACTGTGAGTTTTTGCTTCTGATAGAGCTGAGTAGTGTGGGTATTAGCTTCCTGGCTTAAATCCGGTAGAATGTTGCCGTCCACCGGTGCCTCACGCGCCATAGTTGAGGCACTGTTACCGTTAGAATATTGAACCGTTAGAGAGGGATGAGAGAAAAAGTTTTTTAGAGAGAGAAGAGGATAGGTTTGAAGAGTGTTAATTAGGTTTGAAGAGTGTTAGAATGAATAAAAGGGGATTAGGGTTTGATTTGGGGGCTTTAGGAGACTTTAGAAAGGCTAAAAGGGGCATGGAATTAAACCAAATTACAAATTAACCATTAATGAAACGGAAAAGATCACAGAAACAGGGCCTCATGGAAGGCTGCCCAAGGGTCGTCTAGAGGTTCACAGATCGTAAACCTGTCCGTGAGACCTCACTTGGTCTTGGCTTCAGCTTGAACTCTCGGGGGACTTTCTGGATCAACTCACGGGAGGTCTCACAGACCGTATAGCTGCACACGGACCGTGTACTAGTCTGTGGAGCATCACTTGGTCCGGAGTCCAGCCCCAAGCCTTGACAAGCTCACTGGAACACTTCACGAAAGCTCTTCATGGACCGTGAAGGCTCACACGGACCGTGAAGTGGTTCGTGGAGTTCCACTTGGTCCAGGGCTTGGTCCAAGCTCCAATGGAGCTCAATGGAACAACTCACAGGATACACCTTGGACTGTGAACCACCAAACGGTCTGTGGTCCCCAACTTTGACTCCATTCCAAACCTTTTTCCAGCATACTTCCGATTATGGGCAGTCTCCCTGCAAGGTCCATAACTGCTACATCCGAACTCCAAATCGAGTGAAAACAGTTGCATTGCGAAGATAACTCAAAGAACTTCGATTTACTAAAAACAACCCATACAGTTCACCTCATACCAATAGATATGACTTTTCAAAGTCCATACTGCCTAACCGGCCTTACAATCTTCCCCCAAAACAATTACTTTGAATCCAGCCACTTAAATGCAACCCATGATTACCAAAATTCAACCATGATGAGTTAAACACTAATCTTGACCAACCATTATGAAGTTAAAAAATTTTTGAGTCGTTACATGATCTCCCCCTTGGGAATATTCGTGCTCGAATAGGCTAGAACCACGATTTAAGGACATCAATAAAACAAGAGACATTTTTAACCACAACTCATAATGGATCATGCATCATTTCAAAAGTCATTCAAAACTCATGTTAAAACCTCATTTAAATCAATTTCGTGCTCATGTATGCATGCAATGTCATAAAACTCAAGAAGTAAAGAATTAGGACCATAAAAGGATAGAACCTAGTAACTTAGGCTTGAGTAGATTGGAAGAGGTAGGGATATCGCTCCATCATGTCCAACTCTGCTTCTCACGTTGCACTCTCCATGTCTTGGTTCCTCCAAAGCATCTTGACCGAAGCTACCTCCTTGTTGCAAAGCCGCTTTACTTGCCTATTCAAGATTTCAACCGACACCTCTTAAATGGTCAAATTCTCCTCAACCATCACACCCTTCAAAGGTGTTATTGACTTAGTGTCACCAACCAACTTTCTCAACATAGACACATGGAATACCGGATGAATGGAGATCATGTCCAAAGGTAAATCCAACCTATAAACCACATTTCTAACCCGCTCCACAATCTCATAAGGTTCGACGTACTGGGGGCTCAACTTGCCCTTTTTGCCAAAATGCATGATGCCTTTCATGAGGGACACTTTCACATACATCCAATCCCCAACATGAAATTCAAGATCCCTCTTTCTTATATTCGAATAAGACTTTTGGTGACTCTGAGCCATCTTCAATCTCTCCCTAATCGACTTCACTTTTTAATTTCCTAAACAACGAAATTCAGGCCTAACAAGGTCACCTTATCTATTTCAAAGCAACCAACCAGAGATCTACGTCTCCTACCATACAAAGCTTCAAATAGAGCCATACCAATGCTAGCATGGAAACTATTATTGTAGGCAAACTCAATGAGAGGTAGATGATCATCCCAATTTCCTTTAAATTCCAACACACAAGCCCTCAACATGTCCTCCAAGGTTTGAATCATCCTTTTAGCTTGTCCATCGGTTTGAGGATGAAATGCGGTTCTCAACTTGACCTTAGTACCAAGTCCCTTTTGAAAGGACTTCAAAAAATGAAAAGTAAATTGAGTAACAAGATCTGATATAATATACCTCAATATACCATGCAATCTCACCAACTCCCGAATATACACCTTGGCATACACCTCAGTACTATACATAGTCTTAACCGGTAAGAAGTGGGCCAACTTGGTCATCCTATCAACTACAAACCATATAGAATCAAAGTGTCTTCGAGTATGGGGTAACCCAACCACAAAATCCATGTTCACATCTTCCCACTTCCAAGTAGAAATTTTGATATCTTGGGTCAAGCCACCGGGCCTTTGATGTTCCACTTTTACTTGTTGGCAATTAGGACATTCTGACACAAACTTGGCTATGTCCTTCTTCATTCCGTGCCACCAATAACACTCTCTTAAATCTTGGTGCATTTTGGTAGACCTCGGATGAATAGAATATTGAGAGTTATGAGCCTCTTTCATGATAACCTCCTTTAGGCCATCAACATCTGAAACACACAATCGGTCTTTGTACCGTAACACACCATCTACCCCTTGGGAGAAAACCTAAATCTTTTCCTCGGAAACCAATTTCTTTAAATCAACTAAGGAGAGATCTAAGTCTTATTTATACATAATATCAACCACTATCGACGACTCAGATCTGTCTTGAATAAGAATTCCACCATTGTCGGATTCGGCCAACCTTACCCCTAACCTAGCTAAATGGTGCACATATTTCACTTTCTTCTTTTTCCCTTTATCCACATGTGATACACTTCCCATGGAGAGCCAACTAAGGGAATCCTCCACAATATTGGTCTTGACGGGATGATAAAGAACACTCATATCATAATCCTTGAGAAGTTTCAACCATCTCCTTTTCCTCAAATTAAGGTCTCTTTGGCTAAACACATATTGCATACTCTTGTGATCGGTGAAGACATCCACATGAACCCCATACAAATAATGTCGCCAAAGTTTCAAAGAAACACACTACCGCCGCCAACTCAAGATCATGGGTTGGATAAATTGTTTCATGAACCTTCAATTGTCAGGAAGCATAAGCTATCCCCTTACCATGTTGCATAAGAACACAACCCAAACCAATACGCGATGCATCACAATATACCACAAATCCATCTAACCTATTTGGTAAAGTCATTATCAGAGCCGATGTAAGTTGATCCTTCAAGATTTGGAAACTTTTGTCACATTCATTTGACCACACAAATTTTGCCCTTTTTTGAGTCTACTAACTTAATGGAGACACAATAGAAGAAAACCCTTCAACAAACCTCCTATAATAACTGGCCAAACCAAAGAAGCTTCGAATATCCAAAGGAGTCAACGGTCTATATCAATCCTTCACTGCCTCGATTTTCTTAGGATCAACCTTAATGCTATTACCGGACACCACATTACCAAGGAAGGCAACTTCTCCCAACAAAAATTAACACTTGCCAAACTTGGCATACAATTGCTTCTCTCTCAAGGTTTAAAGAACCAACCTCGAGTGATCCATATGTTTCCGCTTATTTGGAGAGTAAATCAAAATGTCATCAATGAAGACTACCACAAAATTATCAAGGAATGACTTGAACACCCAATTCATAAGGCCTATAAACACTACCGGAGCATTGGTCGACCCAAACAACATCACCACAAATTCAAAATGCCCATAACGAGTCCATAAATCCCATTTTTGGAATATCACACTCCCTCACCTTCAATTGGTGATAACCCGAACGAAGATCTATTTTGGAGAAGTGAGTAGCTCCTTGAATTTGGTCAAACAAATCATCAATTTAAGGCAATGGGTACCTATTCTTAACGGTCACCTTGTTCAATTGCCGATAGTCAATACACATTCGGAGAGACCCATCCTTCTTCCTCACAACAATACGGGATCACCCTAAGGTGAAATGCTCAGCTTAATATAACCCTTTTCTAACAAATCTTTCAACTGATCTTTCAATTCTTTTAACATCGTTGGGGCCATACGATAAGGTGGGATATAAATAGGTTGAGTATCCTGAAGGAGATCTATACTATAATCCACTTCTCTATCGGGAGGAATACCGGGCAAGTTGTCGGGAAACATGTCGGGAAACTCATTAACCATCGGAACTGATTCAAGCTTAGGTTACTTACCCTCCACATCTCTAACCCACAAAATATGATAAATGTGTACCCCTTACAAATCATCTTTTGAGCTTTGAGGTAGGAAATAAACTGACCCTTAACCGCAGAATCACTACCCTTTTACTTCAATACGGTTTCATTAGGAACATAGAATTTAACTTGCCTCCTTCTACAATCAATAGAGGCATACGATGCATGCAACCAATCCATCTTAAGAATAATATCAAATTCATACATCTCAAGTTCTATAAGGTCAACGGGGAACTTTATGGAACACAAAGATAAGACAACCACGATACACCTTTTGAGCAATAATAGACTCACCCACGGGAGTATACACCAAATAAGATTCCCTTAGAGTTTCAGGACTCGAACCAAATTTAATAGCCAACAGAGGAGTCACAAAAGATAAATTTACACCTGGATCAAGTAAAGAATAAGTATCAAAATCAAAGATTTTTAACATACCAGTCATGACGTACGGAGCTTCCTTGTCACGACTCGGAAGTTGGACCTAGATATGACATGGCAAATGGGAACTCGAAGGTTCCTAATCAAGCCATCATAGCATCATCACTCACATCATCAGTTCAGAAGCGCGTAAAGATAAACACATCACATATAATTATAGGGGAAATGAGGCTTTGGACTCAAGCTGTGGGTATGTTTTCGGGAATGGGATGAGCATGAATCACATAGAACTTAACAAGTATTTCTAAGGGGCGGGTAAGTAGGACTCAAGATATGAGGGAATACCGGTTTAGGGGACTTTCCAGATAAGCACATTTCCAACATTCATAAGCCCATAAACATAATCATAAGCATAATCGGAACATCATTTCCATAAACACATCCCAATAGTCATAACATTCCAAATAAGCATAATACAACGTGCAAGAATCTAACATGTCCAACATAGCCTCTACATAAGATGTAGTGGGACCTCGACATAATTCGGTCTCACCCTCAAGTCATAAAGAAACAAAGTAAAACAATACAAGGAAGTGGAAAGTAGATATTGCCCTTGGACAAAGGGCTCACCACAAGAAATTAGCTTCAAGGAGATCACTCGTCATTCAATGGTAGATAGAGGTCATCGCCAGTCCCTACATGGTTAGAACATGTAGACAAAAGTATGGGTTAGCTCAATAAAGCACTAAGTATGCGGGCATGCAAATGCGTATGCACATAAACCTATAATAACCTACATGAAAAGGGCACATACATAGAATAGAATATAAGAAAGAATAATATATCAATATGCCATGATGACCATGATGCATTCAATGCCATAATACGTATAGTATAGAGGGGATGGAACCATAACCGACATCCAAACTCATGTGAGCTACAACATGAACTTTCCCGATGAGGCCTCCCATCGGATCAGAGAAGATTACTTGCCAAAGATAATCTACACCACACCTTATGGGCCTCCTATTTCGGTATGATAGCCACCTTCCTTACGGCCTAGCCATTTTGGAAGGATTTACATAACATATCATATCATATCATATCATATCAAAGCATCCCTTATGGGCCTCTCATTTTGGTAGAAACCTACGTTCGCATATTATTTCAGGAAAGGAGTGGGACCCATGGGGATAGCCCACTTATTACTTCAATCCTTCTCGGTACTAAGTCATCATCACGCAAGAATATAGATACATATATATGCTTTTAAAATGGAAACTTGACACTTCAACATCAAACCATGCATACTTTGGCTTAAAAGCCAAATCACTTTCGTTACTCTTATGCATACTTAACAAGAGTCAAACATATTTTATAATCATGCTTCATTGGGATAAAAAGCCAAACATAATTTCATGTCAAACTTTATGCATAAGAGTATCTCCATACTTATCATAACTTGTCATAGCATATTGGTGTAAACACCCATTTTGCTCAAAGAGCCATATCAAGAGACTATGTGATCACAAGCCTTAACTTATAATATAAAAACATGAGGGTCGTGCCCTTAACAAGAACTTCATCATAATCATGCTTCAATGCTTATGACATGAATGAGAAATCAAGTACATGGGTAATGGAGGATTCAAACTTTAAACAATAATTCCATAGGTAATACAACATAATTCATGATAAAATACCATTTCAAAGAATAATGAAATTTACCCATGCATATTGAACCATTAAAGGGACATGCATATTAATCCTTTAAGAATTTCCATGTATTTCATCAAATTCAAACTTAAATCATTATTTAATCACCTAATTTCTATAGCCCACAACTCAATTCATTTAAATACTTCAAAATTTAAAGAACCCATAATTAAAGAAAACTTAAAATAAAAATTTAAAGACAAGGGTTCTTGGGTCTTCATGGATGAAAGGGAATCCATGAATCAATCCCACATACCTTGGAATTAATCAAGAGAATTGAATGGAATTGCAAGAAAGATGAATTTCCCCAAATTTCTTCAAGCTTTCATCAATGGAGGTCAAGAGAATTGAGAGAATTTAGGAGTGTTAGAATGGATGAAAAGGAATTAGGGTTTGATTTAGGGGAGTTAGGAGGCCTTAGAAAGCCTAAAAGGGGAATAGGATCTAATTGAATTATGAATTAACCATTAATGAAACAGAATAAATCACTGAAACAGTGTCTCACAGAAGGTCTATAGTGGCCTTCTATAGGTTCACGGACCCGTGAAGCTTCACTTGGTCTCGACTTCGGCTTGAACTCTCGAGGAACTTCCTGGATCACTTCACGAGGGGCCTCATGGATCGTGTAGCTGCACACGGACCGTGTAATGGTCCGTTGTAATGACCCAAAATTTTTCAAAATTCTTAATGTTTGGTCTTGGATAGTGATGGACTAGTCATGCTTGAATTTTGGTATCCATGGGTTGATTTTAAGTGGCCAGATTCAAAATAGACCTTTTTGTGAGATTGTAAAACCGGGTGGGCAGTATACTCAGAGAGATCATAACTTTTGGTGCGGGATGAACTATGTGGAATGATATATATCAAATTTAATCTCTTTGAGTTATCTTCACAACACAACTGGTTTCACTCAATTTGGAGTCCGTATGAGAAAGATATGGCCAAAACAGTGAGACTTCCCGTAATTGTAATAACGCTGAAAAACAAGTTTTGGGATGGGGTTAAGGACCAGAACATGGACCTTTGGTGGTACACGGTCCGTGTGATGGCTCATGGGATGTTCCAGTGGGTTCCAGGTAGCTAGGTCCCATGGACCAAGGAAAGTCCCACGGACCACCCCATATCCGTGAGACACTTCACGGCTCGTGAGTGGTCCCATGAAGTGGGGAAGAACCTTAGGTAGTGTTTGGGGCTGGAATCTGGGACAAGTATGGCTCCACGGACCAGTACATGATCCGTGTGAAACCACACGGTCTGTAAGCCCCTCTGTGGAGTGTTCCTGAAAGTCCCCTGAAAGTTTGAGTTAAAGCTGAGGCTAAGTGTGGTCTCACGGTCCAGTACACGGACCGTGTACCACTGTACGGTCACTGTAGCCCTCTGTATGACATTGTGTTTCAATTATTAGTCTCTTCATTAATGGTAATTTCATAAATTGGTTTAAATCTATGACTGTTTTAGCTTCCCTAAAGTCTCCTAAACCCCTAAATTCAAACCCTAATCCTATTTCACTCATCAAAACACTCTTGAATCCTCTCTAAAATTTCTTGAATTCTCTTGACCTCCATTGTTGAAAGCTTGAAAAAAATTGGGGAAGATTATCGTGCTTGCTAAATTCTTCAATTCTTGTGGTTAATCTCTAGGTATGTGGGTTTGATTAATGGATTTCCTTTCATCCATGAATATTCAAGAACCCTACTCATTAATTTATGATTTTATGTTTATTCAAGTTATGGGTTCTTCTAATTTTGATGTATTTCATTGAATTGGATTGTGGGCTGTAGAAATTAGATGAATTAATGATTATTTACGTTGGGTTTTATGAAGTTTATGGAATCTCTTGTAGGATTAATGTGTATGTCCCTTAATGGTTTAATTACGCATGGGTAAATTGCATTATGCTTTGATTATGGATTTTCTCATGATTTAAGTTGAATTATCCTTTGAATTGTGATTTAAAGTTTGAATTCCATTACCCACACACTTGTTCCTCATTCATGGCATATGCATTGAAGTTTGGTTATGATGAAACTCTTGTAAGGGCATGGTCGTCTTGTTATGATATAATATGTTAAGGCTTGTGATCACTTAGTCTCTCCGTTATATCTCTTTGAGCATTTTGGGTGCTTGCACCACTTTGATATGTTATGAAGGCTAGATATGATAAGCTAATGTTATCGTGGATGCTTTTAGTAGACTCTCTATGGGAAGTGTGACACACATGGATGAGGGTAGGAAAGAGATAGCAAAGGATGTGCACCATTTGGCTAGATTGGGTGTGAGGTTGGCCGAATCCGACGATCGTAGAATCCTTGTGCAAGGTGGATCCAAGTCTTCTTTGGTAGTTGATGTGAAGGCTAAACAAGATTCAGATCCCTCCTTGTTGGATTTGAAGAAGTTGGTTGCCGATGGGAAGATTGTGGTTTTCTCCCGAAGAGGAGATGGTGTGCTTCAGTACCGAGACCGTCTACGTGTTCCGGATGTGGATGGATTGAGGGAAATCATCATGAAAGAGGCTCACAATTTGTAATATTCTATTCATCCGGGGACTACCAAAATGCACCGAGATTTGAGAGAGTTGTAGTGGTGGCATGGTATGAAGAAGGATATAACAAGGTTCGTGTCGGAGTGTCCTAATTGCCAATAAATGAAAGTGAAACATCAAAGGCCCTGTGGCTTGACCCAAGATATTGAAATTCCTACTTGGAAGTGGGAAGATGTGAATATGGACTTTGTGTTTGGGTTACCCCGTACTCGGAGACAATTTGATTCCATGTGGGTTGTGGTTGATAGGATGACCAAGTCGGCTCACTTCTTACCGGTTAAGACTACATATAGTGCCGAGGAGTATGCTAAGGTGTATATCTGGGAATTGGTGAGATTGCATGGTGTGCTAAGGTCTATCATATCGGATTGTGGTACTCAATTTAATTCTCATTTTTAGAGGTCTTTTCAAAAGTGGCTTGGTACTAAGGTCAAGTTGAGCATCACATTCCATCCTCAAACCGCTGGCCAAGCCATAAGGACAATTCAAACCTTGGAGGATATGTTAAGGGCTTGTGTGTTGGAGTTTAAGGGAAATTGGGATGACCATCTACCTCTCGTCGAGTTTGCCTACAACAATAGTTTCCATGCTAGTATCGGTGTGGCGGGCTTGTTAGGCCCGGACTTGGTTGTTGAGGACATAGAAAAGGTGAAGTTGATTCGGGAAAGGTTGAAGATGGCTCAAAGTTTGGTGTAGAAGGAGTATCTACGACCTTTCTTATGTTCAGGTTGTAGTTTGGGGGATGGTTGGTGTAGAAGGAGTATATTTTTCAGTATTCTTTACTTGAGTTAGATCTTATTGCTAAGTGTTTGTTGCTTTGGTACTTGCACTTGCTTCGACACTCTTTTGAGGGTTATGAGCCCGGTTCTACTCGAGAAGGCATTCTTTTTTTACGGACCGAGCATCGGGACATTCAAGAGGTAGCAACTTGTCTATATCAGCAAACTCTCAAAGTCTTTTATTTTATCTTGTGTTATATTTGACAACTGAAAGTCATACTTGTATTTCTTTTTCTTCTATACTCTTTTATATTAGAGGGTTATACGCGTGACAATTGTCATGGGACGGTTGTGGATTTTATTATCCTGTGCTTATCCTAGCTTATTTCTTTAACTTTTAGTATTGTAAATTGAACTTAGTAGGTTTAGGATGCCTTGTTTGGTGGGTTTAGGCAAGTACCATCACATCCCCTTTTTGGATCGTGATAATAAATTAATATTCCATTGTAGAGCAAGCAATACATGTTTTCTTGGATGATTTCCAAGAGACTGCTCTTCTACCAAGAGTAAATACATAATCACTTGTGGATTTTAATTCATTTGACTCGGTGATCCAATGTGCATCAATATATCCCTCAATCACAACAAGATATTTGTTATAATATAAAGCATAGTTTTGTGTATGTTTTAAATATTTCAAAACTCATTTCATTGCCATCCAATAAGTTTGGTTGGGATTTCTTGTAAATTGGCTCAATTTACTAATAGCACATGCTATATCTGGTCACCCACATTTCATAATATACATCAAACTTTCCAACGCTCTTTCATAATCTAATTGTGAATCACTTTTGCCTTTATTCTTTTGAAATTTACAACTTAAATCAATTGGAGTCTTGGCAATGTTGAAACCCAAATACTTTAACTTGTTAAGTAATCTTTCAATATAATAAGATTGCAACAATGCTATACCTTGTGGACTTTTATGAATTTTGATTCCTAAAATCAAATCAATAATTTCTAAATCTTTTATATCAAATTTGCAAGACAACATGTGTTGGTAGCATTTATATCGTAAATATTCTTATTCATTATTAACATGTCATCAACATATAAATAAATAATGACTTCATAATTTAGAGTATTTTTAATGTAGACACATTTATCACATTCATTGATCTTAAATCCATTTGCCAACATTGGTTAGTCAAATTTAGCAAAGTGACTTAACAAGTTTGCACACTTTCTTTTCATTACCAGGAACTACAAATCCTTCAAGTTGTTCCATGTAAAATCCTTCAAGTTGTTCCATGTAAATTCTTTCCTCCATCTCTATTTAAGAAGGTTGTATTAACATTCAATTGATGAATTTTAAGACAATGTATAACCGCTAATGCTAATAACACCCGAATAGATATTATTCTTCTTACTGGCGAATATGTATCAAAGTAACCGAGACCTTGATTTTATGTATAACCTTTAATTACAAGTCTATTCTTATATTTATCAATAGTGACATCAACTTTCATTTTAATTTTACGGATCCATTTTGATCCTAAAGGTTTATTTCCAAGAGGAAGTTCAACCAATTCCCATGTATGATTGTTCAAATTTAATTCAATCTCACTTTGACTATGTAACGACACAAAAAATTTCAAACATTGTACTAGTGGATCAAGGTCAATTTTGAACTGGTTATGGCTGTGTAATGATGATCATGAGTTCTATTTAAGTGGCCATATTCAAAGAAATCGTGTTGGGAGAGTTTTGTATGAAACCGTGTAGGAGGACTGACTTTGAATGGATATATCTCATGGTCTGAGATGAATTCACTCAAATCAGAGTTTGTATGTGGAAGTTATATCCATTTTGGTGGGACTGTCTGTGGTCGAAAGTGTTCCGAAAAGGGTAGGGGATAGTTGGCTAAGAAAGTGCCAAACGGGAGGGGCCACGAGCCATGGGAAGGCTCACGACCCGTGAGGGACATCCGTGAGTTTTTTCAGAAAGTGGGTTAGGTGAGGGACCAAGGTTGGAATCAAGTAAGTCTCCACGGACCACCTCACGGTCCATGTGACGCCTCATGGTCCGTGAAGGCCTTCGTGGAGTGGTCCAGAGATGGCCTAGACCCCAGGGCCACGACTTCGGACCAAGTGAGGCTCCACAGAACAGTGTACGGTCCGTGTGTAGCTTCACAGACTGTGAGTCTTTTCATGGGGTGATCCAGAAAGTCTTCCAAGATTTCAAGCCAAGGCATGAACCAAGTCAAGCCACACGATAGGGCTCACTGTCAGTGGCTGCTATAGTTATCTACTCTGTTTCATTAATGGTTAATTGGTAATTTTAAATATTCCTAGGGACGTTTTAGCCTTTCTAAATTCTCCTAAAACCCCTAAATTGAACACTAATCCATTTTAATTCATTCAAGTTCTCAATTCATTTCCTAAATTCTCTCAATTTTCCCTCATTCACCATTAAAGACCAAGCTTGAAATTGGGGAAAATTTAAGTCTTCATTAGAATCTTCTCAATCCTTTTGTTAAATTCAATGTATGTGGGTTTGATTCATGGTTTCTCTTTCAACCATGGAGACCCAAAATCCTTTTCTCAATTTTTGATAAATTATGATTTTCTTTGAAATGGGTCTTTTAAATTAAGAATGATTTAGTGCAATTGAATTGTGGGATATTCTTATTTAATGATTTCAAGATGAATTAAGCCCCTAATTGATAAAATACTTTGATTCAAGATGGTACAAGTATGCATGTCTTCTTACTATTTAATATATGCATGGGTAATGTTAAATTCAGGTTTAATTGTTGATTTAACTTTAAATATTTCTCATGTATTCTTATTGATTTGGATTTAAATTATGAATTCTAGTACCCATGCTATTCTCATTATCAATCATGGAATGTTCATGCATGAACATGGATTTCATGAAGGATATGATGTAGGCTAAGTCTCAAATATGTTTATAACTATGATTTTTATGAAATATGGATTATGACAAGAATATGATCACATAATATCTATGATATGGCTCTTTGAGCAACCATGTGTGATTACACCAATATGATATGACATGTATGGAGCTACTTGTAACAACCCAAAATTTTTGAAATCTACTTATGGTTGGCATTCTATGATGTATTAAAATCCATGGTTGAGTTTTGGTGGCCACGGGTTTAGTTTAAGTGGCCGAATGTTAATTTGGCTAGTAAGTGGCCTAGAGGGACAATTTTGGCAGCATAGTTCAAACAGTCATAACTTTTGATGTGGGATGAACCATATGAGCTACGATATATCCAATTGAATCTCTTTGATTTAGCTTGGCAACACAAGTGGTTTCACTTAATTTGGAGTTCGGTTGAGGGAGATATTGTCCAAATAGTGAGACTATCTGAAATTCGGAAGCCATTGGAGATAGGCTCAGAAAAGTGGCCAAGGACATTGACACGGACCGTGAAATTTTGCATGGTTCGAATAGTGCATCGTGGGATGTCACAGTGAGCTTGGGATGGCCTGGAACCACCCCTAAGCCAAGTTTAGGTCAACGGAACCTTGGACGGTCCGTTTAGTGGTTCATAAAGTGTAACAGAAAGTCCTCCGAGAGTTCGCGTGGAGATTTGGCTAAGGGAGTTGGGAAAGTCAATTGAACGACCCGTGTGCATATAAATGGCACTGTAGCTACGTTTTGGCACTGTGTACAGTGAAAAGTTCTATTTTTTTAATGGTATTTTCGTGATTTAACATTTCCCTAAGCCCCTTTTTGGTCCCCTAAGCTATCCTAAACCCCTAAAACATTCCCTAAACCCTATTTCATCCATTAGAACTCTCCTATTCACTCTCTTAAGTTTCCAAGGCTCTCTTGACCTCCATTGAAGCTAGCTTGTAGAATTTGGGGAAGAAGACTTGATTAGGTTTGATCTTGTGGAC
>JBCEWC010014352.1:0-14431 GCA_038996855.1 Solanum aculeatissimum
GTAGACGTTATAAAGGTTGATTGGAAAAGGGAAGCCCTTTGACCGTGATAATACTTGAATGGCTAGAAAGCATGATGTGTATAGATTGTGTTGGGTTAAAGCAACACGAATTGTGAAATTTGTAGCGGGGTAGAGAAGAATTGTCTGTTTTGAAATTTGTAGTGGCGTAGTGTCTATTGAGAAGTAGTTGGTGCCTCTTGGAAATCTACAACCCTTAGGGTTGAAAAATATAATTTATATTAATTAGGCTAAGACAGGGGTACTTGCGTAATTTAAATAAGACAGGGGTATTTACGTAATTTAACTTTAAAGTTAGTAAGTTGATGCTTTTAAGGTAGTATAGATAATAAAATAATATTGTGAATTGAACACAGAATTCAATAATGAAGACATCTGCAAAATGAATTTATTATCATGAGATGAAGTTGTTGGGTATTTGCCTTGAGTTTCTTATTATAATTAGGGTTTTCTTTTTAGGAAAAGAAAAATAGAATTTTTTCATATTTGGTGAATCCTTTTTCTAGTAGAAAAAAGAAAATAGAATTTCTTCATATTTGGCAAATTCTTTTTCTAGTAAGAAAAGGTTTATGATTCTATAAATAGAGGATCATTTCTAACTTGATAGCATTCACAATGTAGCCATAAGGACTTGAGAGTTTTATGTAGGGAGAGAAACGGTGAGTCACAAGTATTATGTTAACACTTGTGTGAACCTCTTTGTATTCCGAGTGAATTGGCGAGGTTATTTCTCTTGATGTTGTGTACTCTCTTTTATATAGTGGATTGCTCATCTCCTCTTGTGGATGTAGGTCGGTTGACTGAACGACCACATTAAATTTTGTGTCTCTTTATGATATGTTTCTCATTTATCTTTATACTCATAGTCTTTCGAAGATTGCTTTACTAGCTTCCGCATGACAACTGATTCCTGCTGATCCTAACAATTGGTATCAAAGCCTAGGTTGGGTATATCAGACTAGTGGACTGTGTCTTATGAGAAGTTCTCGGTGTGACAACACGATCAGAGATTTGCGGTTAATGTTTTGTGTCAAAAGTCTTCTGGGCAAAGTGATGGTCAAGCGACGTGTCCCACTGGTTGGTAGTGACGGTGCAAGATGACTAGCAGATTGAATATATTATCACTGAAAGAGAGCTTACGAATTGTGTGGTCTTCATTTGAGGGGAGGATTGTTGGGTATGACAAACCCCATCCACATCGGATGAAGAAGAAAAAATGTACCAATATATAAGTGCTCACCCAACTCCATTAGTATGAGGCCTTTTGGGATGTGCCCAAAAATAAATCCGTAAGGACTTGACCCAAAGCAGACATTATCATACTAATATGGAGTTAGGGTGGCGGTACGTGCAGTCCTAATAAGTGGAATCAAAATGAGACTAAGAACAAGTGTTCATCTTGGCCGGTTCAATTATAGACACAAACATATTTGATAGTAATGAAGATTTTGTTGGAGAAAATTTTTCTATAGAGGTTCTCTATGACAAGATATGAAATTTTGCAGAGGAGATTCAACCTGATGAAGATTGTGAGAAAAAGGTGGAGCAAATTTATTTTGTCAAAAATTTAGGCCAAAGGGGAGATTTGTTGGGTATTTATCCTGAATTTCTTACTATAATTGGAGTTTTCCTTTTAGGAAAAGGAAAACAGAATTTCTCCATATTTGGCGAATCCTTCTTTCTAGTAGGAAAAAAATAGAATTTCTTCATATTTGGCAAATTCTTTTTCTAGTAGGAAAAGATTTATAATTCTATAAATAAAGGCTCATTCCTTCTAACTTGGTAGCATTCACAATGTAGCCATAAGGGCTTGAGAGTTTTATGTAGGTGGTGAGTCGCAAGTGTTATGTTAACACTTGTATGAACCTCTTTGTATTCCGACTGAATTGGTGAGGTTATTTCTCTCGATGTTGTGTACTCTATTTTATATAGTGGATTGCTCATCTCCTCTTTTGGATGTAGGTCGGTTGACTGAATCATATTTAATTATTGTGTCTCTTTATGGTATGTTTCTCATTTATCTTCATACTCATGGTCTTTCGAAGGTTGTTTTACTAGCTTCCGCATGACACCTAATTCCTATCGATCCTAACATAAGCATTAATAGAGGCCGTAAATCAACAATCACATACTAAATATCAATTGAAAACATCACTAAATTAGAAAGGACTATAAATTAGAGGTAAACAAAACAAAATTTTAATTAAATCCTAAAAATGTAAATAACAACACGTGATATGAAATTGATTAGATGATTTTGTGTGTAGAATTCATTTATGTGATTAACTTGTAAGCAACATATTAAATGTATAATTACTTGTAAAGAATTTAAAACTTTTGAGAAAGAAAAAGTTGAAACACATAATTGAGGAAAGAAAAAGACTGCAAATTTGATAATTCTCCTAAAACTCGTAGGTCTACAAATTGTCATTCTCCTAAATTGAATTTGACAATTTTAAATATCTAAAAATAATAAATTTTGAACTATCCTTTTTCTACTAAAATCAAAGTATATATATTCTAGGACTCTAGAAAATATGTTTGGGTTATTACAATTTTATCCTTATTTGATATAAATTATGAAGGATATAAAAGTTATTCAACAATTGAAGGATATTTTGGTCAACCAACATTTATATTCATGCTTTTATAATAACTAGCATCTATGAACATGCTTTGCACGTTATTCCTTAGCAATTACAATACAAAAAAAATTCTAATGACTAATCTAAAGTCCTATCCCAAAACTTGATACGAGACTCTATCCCGACATACAACCTTGACATTTGACACCTAAATCGAGACTTAACTTTTGAACCAAGATTCAATTTCGACTTCTAACCCAGGAATCCAAGATATGACTTCTAACCCAAGATTTAACTTCAATATTTGACCCTGAACTCGACCCTGATATTTGACCTCGACACCTGACATTAATTTAAAACTTAAGTTTTGATACTAAATCTCAACTTAGGACCCGATCCAAATCCCGAATTGAAACTCGACTTTTGACTTGAGACTCGATCCTACATCCGACTTTCAAATTGAAATCTGACCCTATCCAATCCTGACATGAGACCCAACCCTGGTGGGGGTCCAAGGGAGAGAGTCCTACAACCTCAGTCTGAGTGTTTTCTTCTACTTCAACATTCCCCTCCGACTCTAAGTCCACATTCTCCTCAATCTTCACTTGAGGTATAGATGAGACCTCTCCAATTGATACTTCCTCAGCATGGGATACACTTTTGGTGGTTGCTCTCCTTTCTCTGCCTCAACCTCTTCCTCAGACCCTGCCTCTTGTTGTGGACTCCTTTACGGGATCATTGGCGCGAGCTTCTCGTCTGACACTATTGTAGCGCGTGTCAACTATTTGTAGAAACAAAAGTGGAAAAAGTCAGATATCAATTTGAATCGCTAGATACTAATGGGAATCAAGCCATAACACAAAAAGATGAGAGAAGACATACAAGAGTTATTTCCTAAATTCCAATAGCATCTCAAAGAAAAGTACATACATTGTTGTACTGTTCCACAAGGCTCTACTAGACTTGTTTTGGTATATTGAGATCAACGAACCTATACTCTGATACCAACTTTGTCATGACTTTAAATGGGCCATGAACGACATCCACACAAACCCTTTAATGGGAGAACTAACACCTTAAGCTAACCCAACAAATTTAACACAATTCGACAATTTTACATTACGGAAGAAAGTTAAAATAAAAAAAACTAATTGAGTTTTGTATAAACTCACAAAACTTAAAGTGTGAAAAATACTATCTAAGAATTGAAAGTCAATGTACCAAATCTCTAACTATAAGTCTGAACATAGAGATGCAACCTCGAAACTAAAACCATCAAAATAAATAAGTAAAAGTCTGAGTCTAAAACAAAATGGACTCAGATAAAGGAGGAATCCATAGTAGCCTGAAATATGTTGGCTCATCCTTGAATTCCGAAATCAACTGTCACCTAGCAAAGGTCTATCCACAACAGCCTGAAGATGCTCTATACTCAACAAAGAAAAGACCAAGCATAGAATTAGTACACATAATAAGAGTGTACTGGTAGAATCACGTAGCTACTCTATAACACTCTAAGCCTACACCCTGGATGTGGTCGGCACTTGAAAATCATTTGTCCATCCCAAGCGAACCACTTGACCTGACTTACTACTAAATTGAAGACTCAAACTCAACAAATATGTAAAAACTTAAATAGGAGAACTTTTAAAATATTTAGTAAACTTCATGCAAATTTCTATATAAGTCTATAATGTAAATGCTCGTTGTGATAATAATAATTGTAATGTATAAAACATTTGAATACAAAAGATTGAATTGGCTCACTAGCTTTGACTTTTTATAAAGCCTCAACTAACTAAAGAGAGATGCGACAACAAGACCCACAACTACTTGACTATAAAATATATATGCACAACTAACTCATAGAGTCCTCTGAAAGCGAGAAGGTCTCATCATCTACTACTAAAAAGCTATCTTACTGAATGTTTCTATAATGGGTATCTAAATTTGTATCGTAAAATGATGTAGAGTCATAAGGTGTCAGTACATGAAATGTACGGTATGTTAAATGGCCAAAACAGGAACTCAGGATAGGAAGCTCAATTAAAAGACTTGACTCAAAATAACCCAATAATAAAAGTAGTGCACCGTAAATAAATACTATTTTAATGTGTCGATGAATGCAACTCAATGTATGAAAATTAAAATACTCAAATGCTCTGCTCTGAAATATATCTCAAATCAAGACTTAACTCAAAATCAATGCAGTAACATAACCGATGCAATGTAACTAAACCATCTAGTTAAATCAGACCAATGTGGAATAGGACAGGATCTGTTTATAGTCTGTAGAGAGTTCCACAAACCGTGGATCTTCTCTCGTAGAATCAACTTCAGAAACTCCAAAATATGTCTATGTTCCATAAAAAAGTTTCACGACACGTAGAACCATGGCCATAGATCCAAGCTCAAATTTTTTCAGCATCCACGATATGCTAGTCTATGAGTCGATGGTTGAATCACGACGTATTAATAAGGTCTTATGGTCCAGTCCAACAATTTTAATAAAGGGTAATTTTATTTTTTCTCATCATTTTCTAATCAAAATCATATCATTTTGGAGTTATTTTGAACCCCTTAGCAGTAACTCATGACCCTTTCCTCTTATTCATACTCAGACTATGTAAGAACAAGAATTACAGAAGAGAAAAAAGGTTGAGTTCTAAGCGTCTAACTATCGTTCTTTGAGTTTAATTCTTCAAAAGATGAATTAACCTCGTTCTAGTAATTTTGGATTCTTATAATTTTACTCAGTTAAAGCATGAAATGCGTTTCAAGTTCTTTTCCTTGTCTTGAGTAAATTCTCTTGAATTTCATGCATAAATTATCTTTTTTAAAGTAAATTGTGGTATTTAAATGTCATGCGGTTGATTGATTTGTGAAAGTAAGAAATCTAAGTTCAATTATACCTCCAAAGAATTTGTGAAAATTTTCAAGTTCAATTGTAAGTTGATTAAGAAGCCTGTACATCATGATTTTTGGCATACGTTGTACACTTTAAATTACCATCTTGAAATTTAACTGAGAAGTGCAAAGATATTTCATGCACTTTCATTGAATGTAGTTCTAAAGAGATATGGCAAGTTGAAAAAGTTAAAGTGGGGTGAGCCATAAAAGATTAAAGTAGTATTTTGAGTAAATCTATTCTTAAAGTTATGAGTATATAATGATATTTTAGGAGTAGTATTGAGCAACGATATGGGTAAGAGTTATAACAACTCAAACTCAAAAACTAGGTATTCAGCGAGTATAGGACCATACCAAAAATGATACGATTCTTCATATGCCACTGAGATGTCCAAGTTAAATGGATCTATAAGTAAAAATCGTCCCTTACCCTAGCAATGTGGGCAAAGCGTTGTATCATCATGATGCTCTAGTGATGATTTTCGATTAGAAAAACTCTCCCAAATTAAAAGTATGTTATTTTCGTGAACATTGAGCCATATTCATGTATGTATTTAAGGCCATATAATCCATTTACAGTACATTATTTCTCTCACTAAGTTATTATCTGGATTGAGTCTATGAGTTAGGCATTACACTTTCTTGTTTTGACCATTTTACATACTCATACATTCCACGTACTGACATCCCTTAGATATGCATCCTTTTATGATGCAGACATAGATGATAGAAGAGATTCTCAACAGGCGTAGCATTGAAGATCTAACTTTCCTAGTAAACTTTGGTGAGGCCTCTTTGCAGTTTGAGGCATATTGATGTTTTTATTTTTAGTTATTGGTCTCAGTTATGATAGTTGTGTGCATATCACAGTATTTGTTTCAGAGTCAGCCCCTAGAATCTACATAGACTAATCAGGTAGTACTGCAGTTAATTCTTTCAATAATTGTTGAACAACTTTGAGTTATGTGGAATTCCTATGGAGAACTTTAGCTATATGATTCACTATTTGCTTATATATATATATTGATTGGTCCTAGTTCTAGCCTATTTTTTGTTGTGTAAATATTTTGCCATGCGTAGTGTTCTAGGCTAAGTGGTTCGCTTGGGGCCAGAAATGATTTTGAAGTGCTGGCCACGTCCAAAGTATAAACTCGGGGCATGATAAAAATGGTATCAGAGCCACTTTTGTGTCAACCTTGTCGATTTGGTCTAGAGTTTAACTAAGTTTAGGAAAATCTCGATGAGACAAGACAAACCTCAGTACAAAGTCTAGGCAAATTTCATGCATTAAGGAAAATCTTAGTAAGGACGTTGAGTCCATAGAGGTGGTGTATGTAACAACTCTTCTTAAGATAAGAGTCCCATATCGACAAAACACGAGAGAGATGCTATGTATATAAGTAAACAAATTTTACCTATTAGGGACATATTTTAAAGTCGTACGGGCCTAGGTCTAAAAAAGATAATATCACTAGCGGGTTGGATCATTACAGATGGTATCAGAATAGGGTTCAAGTGTTATAGAGAGTCTATGAAGCTATATCTAGTAGATTCCATATTATTGGTGTGAAGCGCATCACATTCATAATAGGGAGGCTACATGAATCTAGTTGTTCCATCTTAGTGACATATGAGGAGTTGTATAATTTGGTACAATCCTATCCTATACTGGCTACGCAGTTTATGGGGTTGGAGTTATGTAACACCTTATAAACTTCTAAGCTAAGATCTCAACTTTCCTCTTATGTGTATGGGATCATACCAAGTGATTATAACCTTGCATATAGGTATTAAAGTCTATTCTAAGAGGGACAATAGATTTGAGATAAATAAAGGTTACAAATATCTTTTAACACAAAGTTGAGATGAAACCTTTCTTACTGATTGAGTCTTGATATGAGATTCTATGAAGTTAGGTGATCCAATTACTTCTAAGTTTTGAATGTATGTTAAGATAATTTCCTAAGTAATTGGAGTGTGTCAGATGTGGTTTAAGGTCATAAGGCACATCCAAGGTCAAGCCAAGTTCAAAATATTTCTATCGCTAAGCTTTAGTATAAGTTCATAAAAGGGTCAAATTCAAATGGTCATATCTCTCAGCACATAATGAGTTAGGTGAACCATAGCCTATCAAATTAAAGGTCTTTGAATTATGTTTCCAACACATTTAATTTCTTATTATTCAGAGTTTGGAGTAAAAGATTATGATTATTTTACTGAAACATGTCTGAGTTGTAAAATTTGGCAACAATCAATCTGACTGCCGAATGCATTCGGCGATATGCCGATTTGACTACCGAATGGCTTTGAGAAACTTCAAAAACTATCAAAAAGAGTTGTCTAAAGGTCTCATTCAGTGTACCGCTGAATGGTTCGATGATGGGATCCCTAGACCGTTGATTTTGTCATTGAAACTTATTAAAAGGTCATTTTTTCAATTTTGATGATTATTTGACTTTTGCAGAAGGATATTTTTGACCTTTTACCCTGAATTAATTTTTTTAAGTCTATCCTATAGCCTAATAACTTCCCATTAACGCATAAACCCTGAAAAGTATTAAATTTTTACGTTCAAAGTTCTCTTATAGAAAAAGCTAGGGTTCTTCATCTTCAAGTTCAGACTAAAGGTTTCTTCAAATATGTATCACTACCAAACTTCACCCACAATAGCAGAAGAACAAAATTAACAAACACACACAAAATTCAAAAGGTCTGAAGAGCAAAAATGTGCAAAATAAATATGACAAAATCCATTGAAAAAGAGATATATACCTGCTAAAACGCATGAAACACCTTGACAATTACACGAAAAAAGGAGGATATAACTTATTCTTATATTTTCTTTTGTATTTCTGTAATTTGTAAAGAGAGAAGTGTGATAGAGAAGACATGCATAGAAAATTATGCAACTGCTTACAGATGGAGTGATATCTAGACATGCATAGAAAATTTGGCAATTGCTTACAGATGGCGTGATATCTATTATCCACGTAGATTAGAGCCACGTACAATGCAATTCTGAATGACTAAACTGTCCTTGAGAATGATCAAATTGGCATTAAGTTGCCATGTCGATACCACCCCTTCTATATTATAGAGAAAAAAAACACACACATTCCTAAATAACACAGGGAATTAAATTAGATTTCTTGATTTTGAAATATCAAAACTTATTAGTTGTTAAAAACGATATGACGTTGTTACATGTACATATATATGGAAATGCTCGATCACCACATGCATGAAAAGGAACATATATGCCTACAAAGATTGTGAATGTATAACTTATTTTAAGAAAACAATATATTTCCATTTTTTCTAAACATAAATCTCAAAATCACAAAACATTATGACATGTATAACTCCACAAATTTTAGAAGTGCTCTTTAATATCATAAAATATTTAAATCACAAATTAGATGAGCAATTATATATATACATATATAAGTTTATTTTTGCACATACACTTACATATTAAGCCGCATATAAATTCATTAAATTACCTGTATATTCATATTTTTCCCCACATTATTGTGATGAATTTGATAGTAAGCAATCACAATATAAGACAATTTATATACCATATAACAATGATATATTTTCTTGAAAAATACGAAACACAAATTATTCTGCAAGAGTTTAATAAGGAAATATTGCCAACACATAATTCAAAATACCCAACAAAAGCCATAAAAGTTTAGCTTAATAGTATGAAAATTCAAATGAAAATAAAAGAAGGAGAACATTCCACAAATGACCCTTCTTGCAAGCCATGCAACATTTGCCTTGGAATGATACCTACAAGTAGACATAAAAAAGTGCAATTAATAGAAATGTTAAAATTATAAAATAGAGTACTCTTACAGAAAAAAAATTATTTTGAGAATAAAATATAAAATAGCTTACCAAAGTCTTAATTATATATGAGCGCACGCTAGTGAGGACCCTCTGATGGACCTCTAGCATCATCAGCTGGATCATCCAACTTAATTCCAACAGACCTATAATTCAAGTTAACGAAAAATAATTATTTTATATTCAATTTTTTTCATGCATAAGAAAATAAATTTAGTATTTTTGAAAATTTTATATTAAAAAAAATGTATATTTTTACAGTTTATCATATTATAAAGAAAATATTACCCCTGAATCTGTGGAGAGTCCTTTGGTTGGGCACCTTGACTTGTGTCTTCCTCGACAACTTCTTTCTACATTCATTCATAAAAATAAAAAAATAAAAAAACAAAATATATTACGAATACATTAAAATTTGTTATATATATAAAAAATTACAAATAAAATTTGATGAATTATATATATAGTGACAAATAAAATAAAATATAGACAAAACACATACTCCAGCACCAGAAGATGATCCATAAGAAAGCCTTGTCCTTTTGCCACGTGGCTGGTCAGCCTGCACATTTAAAAAAAAAACAAAAACATATTAGTATTCTTCAAAAGTTTGTCTTAAAATATAACAATTCCAGTAT
The DNA here is from genome assembly GCA_038996855.1 of Solanum aculeatissimum. NCBI lineage: Eukaryota > Viridiplantae > Streptophyta > Magnoliopsida > Solanales > Solanaceae > Solanum > Solanum aculeatissimum. The sequence continues at coordinate 10,007 of JBCEWC010014352.1, forward strand.
AGAGAGTATATATATATATATATATATATATATATATATGTATATATAGTTTTATTTTAAAAAAAAATACAATTTGTACCACAAAATTAGTATTGACACTGTGTTGATATAGTTATATTATCGAAAAATTTAAACTAGTTTATATGTTAAAGTTTAATTTTAATCTAATTAAATTTAGACATGTAAAAATAATAATTCATAATTACAAGCGTCACTCATGCGAGACAAATATTTAAATAAAATGTATACATAATAAAGAAGTAGGGTGTCAAAAATGAAATAAATTTTGATACATTTAAATAAAAATGTACACATAATAAAGACAATTATCTAAAATAAAATGTATACATAATAAAGACGTAGGGTGTCAAAAATGAAATAAATTTTAATATATTTAAATAAAAATGTACACATAATAAAGACAATTATCTAAAATAAAATGTATACATAATAAAGACCTAGGGTGTCAAAAATGAAATAAATTTTAATACATTTAAATAAAAATGTACACATAATAAACACAATTATCTAAAATAAAATGTATACATAATAAAGAAGTAGGGTGTCAAAAATGAAATAAATTTTAATACATTTAAATAAAAATGTAAACATAATAAACACAATTATCTAAAATAAAATGTATACATAATAAAGAAGTAGGGTGTCAAAAATGAAATAAATTTCAATACATTTAAATAAAAATGTAAACATAATAAACACAATTATCTAAAATAAAATGTATACATAATAAATGTATACCTCTTCAGATAAATTTTGACCGTGGACCAAATTGAGTTGGGATGGTTGGTTAATTACAGTCCTGTCAATCAGAAGAATATGAATTTATTGAACTATTATTTCTATATTCACTAAAAAAAAATTAATGATGAAATTCTGTCAACAGACAATATAAATTTGTTGCTAATTTAATTTAACAATGGATTATCAATTTTTTTTTTAGATATAGACTGATTGTCATCTATCATTATTAATTTGTTTATAGAAATTATTTAATATTATAAATGAAATAAGTCGAGTGTATATTCACCTTGGTAGAGGCAAGACCCTGTCAGTCACATTTTGAAACTGTTGAACCTACACATATGAATGTACAAAATAGTAACTTATAGTTACATAATTAATTCAGATAAATATTTATGACTCAAATCAATTTGATATTTGAAAAAGTAATAATTTATATTCATTGATAATGAATGTGAAAAATGAATTATAAATTACCTCAGCTTGAACATTTGAAAGAAGTGCTGAACCACAGGGAAGTAGTAGTTGTGGTGGTGGTGGTGGTGATAGTGGCATTGGTGGTTGTTGTTGCGGTGGTGATGGTGGTCGTGATGGTAGGAGTGGTTGTTGTGGTGGTGGTAGCAGTGGTTGTTGTTGCGGTGGTGATGATGGTGGTGATGGTGATGGTGATCGATGTTGTTGCATACGGGGATCAATAAACATAGCAGTATTGGGTGACTCTTCATCATCAGAAGGTAAGTCAACATCATCATCTATTGTAATCTGAGAAGATTCACTTGACGACATTTTTTCAAAGATTTTCTACATAATAAGTCAAAGGTCAAAAAAATAGAGAAAACGTAATACTAATGATTCATACAATTTGAGTGTCATATTTAAAAAAACCCTACAAGCTTTATAGCTCATAGTACAATTTATAATAAGCATATTTTCCATCGATAAACTTAATTATTCTAGCAACTTGCTAATTGGAAAAACATATTAGGGTCTAGATTATAAGAAAAATATAATCAAGCAAAAATTTTTAAAAAAACCTCACACAAACATGGAAGGTTTTTATATTTAGAGATTAATATATAAAATTCAAAACTTCAAGTATTTTGTTATGTTGGTAATATTACTAAAATTTGTGCCTTGAAAATCTCTGTGGGATTTTTTCAACAAATTGAAAAAAGTAAAATAATCACTCAATTAAAATTTAAAATTTTGTTTCTTAATATTTAGATATATATATATAATTATTTCAAACAAATAAAATTATTACTTCTACCTGATCGATTTAATTATTTAAATTATAGTAAATCTGAAAAGGCAGTTATCATTGAACTCTTGCTCATCAATATAATAATTATTTAATTTGAACCGCAATCATAATTAAAAAAAAAGAATAGAAATAGAAAGATTAAAAAGATGAACATAGGAAAAAAGATAAATTTGTAGATTTTTAAGTCTAACTAGCATATGTACCCGCATGTTGCACAATAAGTATCAAAAAAAAAATATATATTTTAAAATAGAAAAGTTCATTAATAAAATGTAATAAAAATTATTAGGCTAAAAGTTGTTATATCTTTCTTTATTCATAATGATCTTAGGTCATAATTAGAACCATCACAATATTTAAGGAAAAATTATATATTTAAAAACGTGTTAAAATATAATATGTCCATATAAAATTGATCTACAATTTTTTAAACATAATTGATGTGTATAAACAACTTTATTCACAATCTAACATAAATAAATAAAATATATGAAACAAAATAAAGAGAACCACTTTAATTTCTTTATAGGTTCTCCTTACTTTAAAAGTGTTAAAAAAAATTTAAAAAATATTTTATAATATTTTAAATTCTAGCAGATCTATGATACAAGAAATAGAATAAAGTACTAATATTTTTTTTTCTTTTTTTCAATATTTTATATCTTGAGATATAAAATTTAAATTATCAGAAAATAGCCACAAAAAGTGATGATCAAATCATAAATCTTAATATAAAAAATAAAAATGCATTTACATATTAAAAGGTTATAATTACATACTCAACAAGGTCACTTCTTCACATAACAATCAATTCCAATGCAAACCTATATAAAAGAAGAAACAAAAGGAATGTTAGAACATATATACTAAAAGTTAACCAAAATAAAGAAAAATAAAATTTAAAAAATAGGGCATAAGTATTAATTTTATTTATCAAAAAAATGTATTCATCTAAAAGATCATTAAAAATTCGATCTTCAAAACAACAATATATGTACATTATTGAATTTTATTTTTGATAGATCTTACAAATATATAAAGATGAGTTCTATAAGATTGAAAAGTGAATTGTTAAAAAAAACGAAAAAATGAAAAGAACGTTTTTTTTACTATAGTATATGTAAAAAATGAAAGGACAGAAAAAAAATTACCTCTTAATCTTGAGATACTATACAGAAATGAGGAGGATATAGTTTATATTTATAGTGTGAAAAATAATCAACTTGATTAGTATTAAGAAATTTCTAATCAATTATATTTTGCCAAGAAGAAAAGAATGAGGAAAGTAACTTTTAAGTTAGAAATTGAGGTAATCTAAACTTTTGTCCACTTTTAAAATAGTTTCAACTCATCACAAAAATAAGTAAAAAAAGTTAAATAAAAAATTATAACATGGAATAAAAAAAACAACATTATAAATAATCTAGAAATAATTATAGATGTATTTCAAATAAAATAAAGAAATTATAGAAGACAAATCGACGTAATACTTTAAATCAAGATATATACACTATAAATTGAAATTAAACTTGGAAGGTTATATGCTAACACTCTTGTAAATTGTGATATATAAAATAGTTTAATAAGTAACGAGCAAGGTGACGTAAATAATATAGACTCATATTATTTTGAAAAAATAATAATCTCTAAACTCGTCATTAATATTATTTCTTCACTTAAAATTAGGCTTGTTCTTGATAATTAATGGTTGAAATAACCATAGATTAACTAATATGTCATTAGTATGAAGTTGTAATAATCACTAACAATAATATTAGTGAAGTAGCTATCCACTATAGAATAGAAAGTAAAAATCAAGACAACTAATTCTTGATTATACATTTCTATCCTTGTCGAACTCTCGTTAAGTGGTTATATCGAAGAATACGTGATGAAAGTTAAAATTAATATAATATTAAATAAGATTAAAAAAACCCGACTTCGTTATATTAAATAATACAACAATGTCCTAAGCTACGTATACAAATGTATACATAAAAAAACATTTCTTAACACTCCCGATAACGTAGATGACGGTTGCTTATATTGAAGAGCAAATTTAATAAATTACAAATATATAAAGCATAATTATGCTCCGGAGCTATTGTTTGGGTAATTATATTTTGTAATTATAGTTATAGCAATATTGGTATAATTCGTGCAATATTTGTATACATTTGTATAATTTGCTATACAATTCACAGTTTTTGTATAGCGATTGTATATTTCGCTATACAATTCGTGCATAGTGTTTGTATAATTCGCTATACAATTGTAACGACCCGAAATTTTTTGAATTTAGTAGAGAATGACCTAGGTTCGTATTAGTATTGTCAAGATCGATTCGAGGTTGTCATGGATTAGATTTAAGTGATTTAAGGCAAGAACTTCATTTTTGG
>JBCEWC010014353.1:0-14431 GCA_038996855.1 Solanum aculeatissimum
TTTATTTCCTGATTTTACTTTGTTTTGTTTTTGTTTGCTAGTGCTGCAGGAGACAGGTTTTGTATGCCCGCCACCCGCAGTAAAAGTGAACCCTTATTGGCCTACGACCCAGAGCTAGATCAATCAGAAAGATGAATGCTCAAGAGCGCGAGGTGCAGCGGAGACAAGAGCTAGCCCTTAATGTCGAAAATAGGGGCCCCCGCGCGACTCGAGTCTGAACAGCCCAATAGGCGACTCCACTTTCCATCTTGGGGCCACCTCTACTGGAGGGTGCAGAAGGGGATGCTGAGCAGAATTTTGAGGAGACTGAACACGCAGCTGACCCTGATACACCACCACATCCAGCTGACGCTGCCAATGTCGAGCTTCGGGACAGTGATGATGATGCTATTCACATTGCTGTTGCTCGTGCGCCTAATGAGAAGGAGGCCCTAACACTCTCTTATTCCTCTGAGGCAGGTGGTCCACACCCGGCAGCAGGGAGATCTACTTGAATGAGCTGACCAAAGGCTCTGGGGGGTTTCAGATGCGCCCAGTGATCCCAGAGTTGATCATTTTCACTGCGCACCTTGATGCTGTACCGGATATCAAGGCTACATTTGAGTTCCATGAGTTCTGGTGGATGACCCAGAGGCCAGGATTCTATGGGCCAACCTTTATACAGGAGTTCTCTTCAGCATACGCAACAATTCTGTTCACTACAGCGGGAGGCGGTTCACGGCGACTAAAGAGGTACTTGGCTGGACAGGTTCTGCCCAGTCTGATGATTCGGAGACAAGAGGTGGACATCTCTGAGGCAACTATCAACCAGTTCTTACATGGTCCAGAGTACAGACCACCGAGGGACGGACTCTATGCCGCAAAAGTTCATCAGGTTTCTGAATCCGCCCTGTTAGCTGATCCTACATCCAGAGTTACTGTTGTCACATGGATTGCCCAACAAATTGCCATGCAGGGTGTCGAGACTGCGTGGGTAAATGACCCATGGGCTCCCATTACTAAAGCCTCCCTCAATTTTCAGGCTAAGTTTTGGTGGTCTATGGTACGGGCTCGTCTGCGACCCACGCTCAATGACAACATCCTTCAGTTGTCGCAGGCTTCACTAGTCGCCTGCCTCATAGCTCGATAACCCATCAACGTAGGATGGGTCATTGCTACAGAAATGAGAGACAGGGCCCTCAGTGAATGCTCGACCATGCCATTTCCATGCCTTATCAGAGCTCTATGCCGATGGGCCCAAGTTCCTGTCACCCGATACTTGGGCCGGAAGACCTATCCAACAATGGGGGTGAACATCGCGTTGATCCAAAATATCAACAACTCCCTCTTCCGGACAAGGACGACACGCTACGGAGCACCGCCAGTGTTTTCACAGGCATATCCACCTCAGCCCATGGACTTAGAAGGTGTTACGGGGATACCCCCACCAGGTGGTGCCTCTGAGCAGGCTAGGAGTAGCTCTGCCCAAGGCGGTGCAGTTCCAGGGTATGTCTATGTTCCCTATGAATTCTTGACTAGGATGGTGAATGATCAACGGCAGACTAGGGCCATTGTGGATCAGATAGTGGAACGCATGCCCCAGGTGCTCCAAAATCATGCAGAGTCAATGCGTTCTGAGTGGCGCAAAGAAAACGCAGTCCTCCATTCCCAAATTATTGGCTTGGAGACTTACTTCCAGGAACAAATCAACAATCTATCGGGGAGGGAGGCCTCCAATATAGCTACCACGGTTTCCGAGTAAAAGAATCAAATGGTCGTGCTGATGGCTAAGTATAATGCACCCCAGCCACCTACTCCTGCTGCTTCCTTTATAGATATTTTTTCAGCCCCTGCTCCAGCTCTGTCTTTAGAGGGCTTGTGGGCTGCCCCGCCACCAGCAGCCCCCACGGCACTATCTGAGTCTTCTCGCCGAAACGGGAAGGATAAAAAGAGACACCAACACCATAGACCGGCGGAGGATCCCCAAGAGGCGGAGGCTAAACAGTTGAGAAAGGCACTTTGTGCCATTCAGAGAGCGGCAACCTTGCAAGAGGAGCAGGAGAGGTTAGCTCTGGAGGCCGCCCAAACTGGAGCGTCAGTCAGTGCGGCTGCCGATGGATCACACGTTGAGGGACACGACCCCGCTGGAGGGTCACATACTGATATCCCGGACCAGCCCGACTCCTAGAGCGTCCTAGGTATGTCCTTGCCCTTGTTAATCTTCTATTAGCTATTTTCTTTGCATTGAGGACAATACACCTTCTTTTGGAGGGGGTGGGGCATGCCTGTCACCTAAGAGTTTTTGTTGCCATGTTTCTTTTCTCTCAGGTGATCTATCTAGTAGAACTGACATGTTTAGGTCATAATGTGCATAGACATATGGTCTGTAATAGGTTCTGTAATAATCCTAAGTTGGTATGATGAGAATCACAACAATGCATGCCCTAACGACTTTTAATGATTCTTGTGCTAAGGTTATGCATTTGGTCTGGCTGATGATTTTTGAATGAAAAACACTGTGGTTAGCTGGAAGTTAGTAGCGAAGGATGTGTGCCATTTGCGTGTGAGCGTATTGTTTGAATCCAATGACACACTTGTAAACTCGAACTTGCCTGGTTAGTCCTACTGAAAGGCTCGAATGACTAAGTTAGGAAAGGATCTTAGGCCGTTATTGTGAAAAGTCACTTAGCCTAAATTGACCAACCAAATGAAATTGTCCCTTTGAACCAAGAATTTGAGCCTTAATGAATCTCTTCCTTTTCAATCACCAAACTCACCTTGCCCATTTTAATGAAAGACCTGATATTGGCCCTGGTCTCTCCAAGGACATTGTGCACCTCAGAGTAGGTTAATACCTAAGTTGAGGGTGGCTTTTGTTGGCCCTGGTCCTGTCAGGAAGACACCGTGCACCTTAATATAGGCAAAAACCCTAAGTTGAGGGTGGCTATGTTAGAAGAAGCTAGAAATCAAAGGAGAATGAGGGATGAATAGGGAATACAAAAAGAGCTAAAAAGAAAAAGAGGGGAAGCAAAGTTGAAAAAAATAAATAAATAAAATAAAGTTTGGCAATGCTTCTCGAAATATGTGAGGATAAGGAAAAATTAGACCTTGGTAGTGCGAAATGAGGGCTAAGTCTGAGTAGTGCTTTGGAGAGGCCAATTTAGTCATTATTGATCCTAAATGTACCACTCCCTAACCTGAGCCTATGTTACAAGCCACAAAAGTCCTATAGTGATCCTAACAAGGTCGTTCAAGAGCCAAGGTAGTGAAAATAAGGGCAAGCCTATGGGAATACTTGTAGGTTAATTAAGAATCATTTGTGAGCGTGAGTGCCTATATTCCAGTCTCTATTTTGCAAACATATACTATGTGTGAGACTTCTTTATGGTGAGGGAACCATCCATACACGATCGTGATGCTTACCTAACTAACCATTGTGAATTTTAAGTATGAAAAGATAAGCTGGACATAGTGTGAGGCTTAGCTAGAGTTGTGTAAGTTCGGTAGGGTGTGTGTGCATGTGAAAGTGAAGTGTAAAATGTGATTCTGACTAACGGAAGGATTGTTGCATGCTACCTATTTGGAGCTTATGTTTATATGCTATTGCTTGAGGACAAGCAAGGATGTTAAGGTGAGGGTGTTGATGAGTCGCGAAAACGCTCGTTATTTGACACTCTTTCTACTGAAATCTTTGCGGGTTCTCAAGTAAATTGTTGCGTTTAATGTTTTGTGTAGTACATTTTCAGGAAAATTAGGCAAGGCACAAACACCATGGATACATGAAGGAAAAATCCAAAAATTGGGCAAACTCTGTCTCAGACAGTCAGAACTCACAGACTGTGTACCCTTTAACGGGCCGTGGAACTGACCGTGAGAGGTGACAGAAAGTGTCAGTGCTGAAATGAGGCAAAAATCAGGCAAGTCAGAACTCACGGAAGGAGTGACGGCCCGTGTACCTGTTAATGGGCTGTGTAACTGATCGTTAAACATGACAGAAGGTCAACCGTGGAAGTGTCAATGATTTGAAGCTAAGTGGAGGTAAACAGACAGTGTGACGGGCCGTTGGAGGACTGACGGATTGTCTCCTTCATCGTTAAACATCACAGAGGCTAGGCCAGAGTGCACATGTGAGAAACAATCCAAGGCAATCCAGACGGACGGTTGGACGGACCATGTACCGTTACACGGTCCGTTACACGGTCCGTTACTGATGATCGTTAAGTGTGAAAGTAAGCTGGGGATGAACGGTTGAAGCCCAGGAGTTAAGTGTGTCCAGACGGAAGACGACACGAACCGTTTAACGTTAGACGATCCGTGTAGTTGCCGGTTTAGCGTGCCGAAGCCTGGTTTTTCTACTTTGTCTAGAATTTGTTTTAAATCATATAAATACACTTTTATTAGGTCATTTTTAAGATGTTATGACTGCTAGGGCTCGAACAAGAAGATTTTGACTTGAAATATTACTTTTGCAACTTTTTGCTACGATTTGATTCATTGAATTGCAATTACAATTTGTGATTCCGTTGATTTCTCAACCGTAAGTATAATCATGTTCTCTTCATCTAGTTTTAATTCAGATTTGACAAGCATGCTAGGCTAAACCCATAACTAGGGTTGTGGGGACCATGATCACCGAAGAAAATAGGAAAATTTAGGGCTAACGTTGGTAGTAATCACCATTTACACCAAAAGATCTCTTCAATAGAATCTAAACCTTAATTAGTCGACGCATTCAGGTAACCCTGTATTCACTGTTTTCCCGAAAGGGGGGTAGTGATTAGGAAAAGAGTCTTGGGGCAGAATTTGGGGTTTTTAACCTAGTCTAAGTACTCGAGACTGGAAGGTGAGAGTATCCTGGAGTTAAAAGTAAGTTGCTACACGTAAGACGTTCCGAGACTGGAAGGTAAGGGACGATATACACCTAAGAAGGACTGGAAGGTGAATTAGGTATTAACTGAGGGTACAACCGCAAAAGCCTTAAGATTTGACTATTGGAATGGGTGTCAAGAAAACCATAAACCTAGTCTAGTAAGTTATTGTTGAATCCAAGTAGTCACAGTAGGTAGAGATTAGTAGAAGTTGTTACTTAGTTAAATCGTTCTACGAAAAAATTCTCATTTTCATTACACATTGTTATTCTGGAAATAAGAATTGCACGAGAGGCGGAGTACTTCTAGCTGTATTTTCATGCATTCCCTGTGGGATTGATCCCAACTCTAGTTGGGTTCTATATTTGGTCAACAATCGCTTTGCATTTCAATTGAGGTATGAATTTGGGCGTATCAAGACTCATGGTCCATGAAGCTGCACACAGACCATACACTAGTTCGTGGAGCTTCACTTGGTCCGGAGTCCTGGCCCTGGGGTCTAAGCAGTCTGTGGACCACTCCACGGAGGCCTTCACCGACCATGAGGAATCACACGGACCGTGAGGTGGTCAATGGAGCCTTGGTCCATCACCTAGCTCACTTTCTGGATCAACCCACGGACGGGCTCACGGGTCATGAACACCCACACGGCCTATGGTCCATCCGTGTTGCCCTGCCTTAGCCAACTTTGGCTCTCCCTTTCTAGAACACTTTCGGCCACATATGGTCCCACCGAAATGGACATAACTTCCACATACGAACTGTAATTTGAGTGAAACAATATTTTTTGCTAAGATAACTTAGAGAGCTTTGATTTGATATGTAGTGGCCCACATAGTTCATTTTGTACCAAGAGATATGGCCATCCAAAATCAGTCCTTCCAAAAACCCCACCAATACAACTCCTTTGCATACGACCACTTAAATAGAATCCATGATCATCACTAATCAACCATAACAAGTTCAAAATGGACCTGTACCCACCAATACGAAGTTCAAAATTTTTTGGGTCGTTACATCATCTCCCCTTCGGGAAAATTCATCCTCGAATGAGCTAGACCACGACTTAAGGAAGTCTATCAAGCAAGAAACATTTTCATCATAACTTATAATGGATCATGGATCATTTTCAAAGCCATTTAGAAATTCATTTCAAAACATCATTCAAATCATTTTCGTGCTCATGCATGCATGTAATGTCATGAAACTCAAGAATTTGAAGAATTAGGACTATTAGAAAAGATAGAACCTAGTACCTTAGGCTTGAGTAGATTGGAAAAGATAGGAGTATGGCTATCATGCCCAATTCTGCTTCCCATGTAACACTCTCCACATGTTGGTTCCTCCAAAGAACCTTAACCGAAGACACCTCCTTGTTGTGAAGCCGCTTCACTTACCTATCCAAAATTTCAACTGATACCTCTTCATAAGTCAAATGCTCCTCAATCGTCACACCCTCTAAAGGTGTAATTTCCGTAGGGTCACCAACCAATTTCCTCAACATCAAAACATGGAACACTGGGTGTATAGTGCTCATCTTCGGAGGCAAATCCAACCTATAAGCCACATTGCCAACCCTCTCCACAACCTCATATAGTACGACGTACTGAGGGTTCAACTTGCCCATTTTTCCAAAATGCATGATGCCTTTCATAGGAGACACCTTCACATAAACCCAATCACCTACATGGAATTCTAGATCCGTCTTCCTAACATCCAAATAGGACTTTTGGTGACTTTGAGCCGTCCTCAATCTCCCCCTAATCAACCTCACCTTTTCTATGGCCTCAACCACCAAATCCGGGCCTAACAACGCCATCTCACCTATATCAAACCAACCCACTGGGGATCTACACCTTCTACCATACAAAGCTTCAAATGGGTCTATACCAATGCTAGCATGGAAACTATTATTATAGGCAAACTCAATAAGCGGTAGATGATCATCTCAATTTCCCTTAAACTCCAATACACAAGCCCTTAACATGTCCTCCAAGGTTTGGATTGTTCTCTCGGCTAGTCCATCGGTTTGGGGATGGAAGGCGATGCTCAATTTGATCCTAGTACCAAGTCCCTTTTGAAATGACCTCCAAATATGAGAAGTGAATTGAGTACCACGATCCGATATAATTGACCTTGGTATACCATGGAACCTTACCAACTCCTGAATATACATTTTAGCATACTCTTCGACACTATAAGTAGTCTTGACCGGAAAGAAATGAGCCGATTTAGTCATCCAATCAACAACAACCCATATCGAGTCAAATTATTTACGAGTGCGAGGCTACCCAACTACGAAGTCCATATTCACATCCTCCCACTTTCAAGTAGGAATCTCAATATCTTGGGCTAGGCCACCGGGCCTTTGGTGTTCCACTTTTACTTGTTGATAATTCGGACATTCCAACACGAATTTGGCTATGTCTTTCTTCATGCCACCAATACAACTCCCTCAAATCTCGATGCATCTTGGTGGATCCCAGATGAAGAGAATATTGGGAATTATGAGCTTCACTCATGATAATTTCTTTTTGGCCATCAACATCCGGAACACACAATCGATTTTGGTACCATAGCACACCATCTCCCCCTTGGGAGAAAACCTCAGTCTTTCCTTCGGCAACCAATTTCTTTAACTCTACCAGGGAAGGGTCTAAGTCTTATTTTGCCTTAACATCTATCACCACTGAAGACTCGGATCCACCATGAACAAAAATGCCACCTTTTTCTGAGTCGGCTGACCTAACACCCGATCTAGCCAACCGGTGCACATCCTTCACTATCTCCTTCTTCCCCTCATCTACATGCGACACACTTTCCATAGATAGCCTACTAAGGGCATCTTCCACAACATTCGCTTTGCCGGGATGGTAAAGGACACTCATGTCATAATCCTTGAGAAGTTCCAACCATCTCCTTTGCCTCAAGTTAAAATCCCTTTAGGTGAACACATATTGCAAACTTTTATGATCGGTGAAGACATCAACGTGAACCCTATATAGATAATGTCTCCAAATCTTTAGAGCAAATACCGCCTCCGACAATTTAAGATCATGGGTTGAATAATTATGCTCATGCACTTTCAATTGTCGAGACGCATAAGCTATCACCTTACCATGTTGCATAAGTACACACCCCAACCTAATTTGCGAAGCATCACAATACACCACAAACCCATCTAACCCATTGGGCAAGGTCAAAACAGGAGCCAATATGAGTCGATCCTTCAAAGTCTAGAAGCTCTTCTCACACTCACTTGACCATACAAACTTAGCCTTCTTCTGAGTCAATTTGGCCAACGGGGATGCAATGGAAGAAAATCTTTCAACAAACCTCTGATTATAACTGGCCAATCCAAGGAAACTTTGAATATCCGATGGAGTCAATGATTTAGGCCAATCTTTCACTGCTTTGGTTTTCTTAGGATTAACCTTGATGCCATCACCAGAAACCACATGACCAAGAAATGCAATTTCTCCCAACAAAAATTCACACTTACTAAACGTGGCCAATAAGTGTTTCTCCCTCAAAGTTTGAAGTACCAACCTCAAGTGACCCATATGCTCTTGCTCACGCCGAGAGTAAATTAGGATATCATCAATGAAGACCACCACAAAATTGTCAAGGAGCAGTTTGAACACCCGATTCATGAGATCCATAAATACTACCGGAGCATTGGTCAAACCAAGTGACATCACCATAAACTCAAAGTGCCCATAATGAGTCCGGAAGGCCATCTTTGGGATATAACATTCCCTTACCTTCAACTGATGGTAACCCGATCGAAGATCTATCTTAGAGAAATGAGTAGCTCCTTGAAGTTGATCAAACAAATCTTTAATTCTGGGAAACGGGTACCTATTCTTAATGGTTACCTTATTTAATTGCCGATAATCAATACACATTTGGAGAGAACCATCCTTCTTCCTCACAAATAACACGGGAGCACCCCAAGGCGAAATACTCAGTCTAATATAACCCTTTTCCAATAAGTCCTTTAATTGATCCTTCAACTATTTTAACTCAACCAGAGACATATAATAAGGAGGAATAGAAATAGGTTAGGTATCCGGAAGGAGGTCTATGCCAAAATCCACTTCTCTATCAAGGGGGATACCGGGCAAGTCCTTGGGAAACACATCGGGAAAATCATTAACCACCAGAACTGATTCTAGAGTAGGTGTCTCACCCTCCACATCTCTAACCCGCACAATATGATAGATGCATCCTTTGCCAATCATTCTCCGGGCTTTGAGGTCAGAAATAAACCAACCCCTAACCACAAAATCACTACCCTTCCAATCTAACACAGGTTCATTAGGAACTTGAAATTTGACTAGTCTAGTTCTACAATCAGCCGAGTCATACGATGCATGCAACCAATCCATCCCAAGAATAATATCAAAGTCATACATCTCAAGTTCTACAAGATCATCGGGGAAGACCTTATGCAATCCTTATGCAATACAGAGATAAGATAACCTCGATACACTTTCCGGGAAACAATAGACTCACCCATGGGAGTGTACCCTGAATAAGGTTCCCTTAGAGTTTCAGTAGTCAAATCAAACTTAACAGCCAACAGAGGAGTCACAAAATATAAATTTGCACCGGGATCAAGTAAAGTATAAGCATCAAAATCAAAGATTCTTAACATACCAGTCACGATATTTGGAGCTTCCTCCACCTCTTATCGGGCATGAAGATCATTGAACTTGTTGTTCCTTGGAGCACCAACAATCTGAGCCTTCGACTGTCCTTGACCACTGGGCCCACTTGATCTTTATTTACACCTCTTGGACAGTCAGAAATCTTGTGGTCGAAACGCTCACACCCAAAGCAAGCACCCGAAGTTCTCCTACAATCTCCCACATAGTTCTTTCCGGACTAGTCACAATGGGAAAATTATGGACCACCCCCAATTTGTAACTTAGAGGAGGAACCCTTAGGTTAGGAAACCTCACATTTGAACCTTGGCCTTGTTAGAATCGACCAAATCCGCCACCACCCTTAGAGTTGGAGAACCCACCATCATACCGGGCTCTCTTAGAGTCGTTCTCCCTTCGCTCCTTGAGTTTCTCACCCTCAATCCGTTTAGCATAGGTCATGAGCCAAGAGATATCCATGTCCCTAATGAGCATAGTGGTACAACATTCTTTCACCACCAAGTCAGAAACACCTGAAATGAACTTGTGCATTCTTGCAGAGGGATCAACTACTAACATAGGAGCATACTTTGAAAGCTTTGTGAATCTGAGGGAATAATCCCTCACCATCATGCTACCTTGTCAAAGATTAATGAACTCAGTCATTTTGGCTTCTCAAAGTTTAAAGGGGATGAAACGGTCTAGGAAGGCCATCTTGAACTCCTCCCAACCAACCTTAGCATCTACCATTCTTTCCACCAACCACTGATTATACCACACTTGAGCCACATCTTTCAACTGAAACGCAACCAACTCAGCTTTTTCCTCAGAACTGACATCTATAATAGTCAACACCTTCGCGAGCTCATCAATGAATTCCTGGGCATCCCCATCTCCCTTTGAACGAAAGAACACTAGAGGATTCATCCGAGTGAAGTCCCTCACCCTCGAAGCTGGAGTGCCACTATTAATGGGATTTGTTGGTTGAGCTTGATTAACCACCACTTGGGCCAACATAGACACCACGTTCCAAAATTTAGCGTGGGTCACTTATTCCTCCACAGGTTCACGGGGAGCTTGTTTCTCATTGACCAAAACTTGTATGGGGAGGGGAGCTCTTCTGGGAGACATCTTCTGAAAGAGCGACATGAATACCAACATTAAGGAATACACATAAAAAGTACACAGCACGATGTAAGGGGGCAATAAAGTGAGAAAATTCTTAAAATGTTGCCATAGCCTCTCGTTCACAGGTATGACGCACATCAAACCTATGAACAAGACTCTAATTGATGCGGCATGTTGGACTCGGAGGATCATTTACAAACCTAAGGCTCTGATACCATCTTTCTCATAACTCGTAAGTAGGGCCTAGATGTGACATGGCGAAGGAGAACTCAAAGGTCCTCGATCAAGCCATCATGGCATCATCAAACACATCATCGATTTGGAAGCGCGTATAATAAACAGTTAGCACATAAGTCTAGGGGATTTCGAGGGTTTGGACTCAAGCTATGGGGATGTTTCCAGGAATGGGATAAGCATAAATCACATAGCACATAGCAAATACATTCTAAGGGGCGGGTAAGTATGACTCAAGCTATGGGGACAAGTAGGGTTAGGGACTTTCCACATAAGCACATTCCTAGTCCAAACATATCATAATAGCATAAGTGCAAATGAAAGCATAACATAAGATACCATCACCTAACATAAATAGCCATATCATTACAAGTAACACATAGCATAACGTATAGTAGAGTTTGATATGTCCAACAATGCCTCTACATAAGATAAGACGGGGCCTGAACATATTCCGGGCTCACCCTCAAGTCATAAAGTAAAGGAACATAAATTAAAGATGAAGGTAGATAAAAGTGGGTGTTGCCCTTGGAGTATAGGGCTCACCACAAGTATCAACTTCAAGAAATCTCGTTTAGCCATCTAACGGGGGATGAAAGTCACCTTCAGTCCCTACATAGTTAGAGCATGTAGATAAAGAGTATGGGCTAACACATAATAATGCACTAAGTATGGGGGCAAGCGATGCATATGAACATGAGCCTACAAATGAGTTAAATGAAAAGGGCACATATATAGAAGGAGAGTATAGGAAAGGATAATATATCAACATGCCATGAAATCCATGATACATGAAATTCCATAATGCTCATAGTATAGGGGATGAGACCATAACTAATATCCAAACTCATGTGAGCTACAACATGAACTTGCCCGATGAGGCCTCTTATCAGATGAGAGAAGATTACTTTCCAAAAGTAATCTACACCACACCTTACGACCTGGTCATTTCGGTGTGATGGCCATCTTCCTTATGACCTGATCATTTCAGAAGGATTTCCATAACATATCATATCATTTCATAGCATACCTTATGGGACCATCCATTTCGATTGCACAACCTATGTTGGCACATAGTTGAGAGAAAGGAGTGGGACCCTTGGGGATAGTCCACTTACTACTCCAATCCTACTCGGTGCTAAGTCATCATCCCACAAGAATATGTATACATATACATGCCTTTAAAATGGAAACGAAAACACTTGACATCATACCATGCATAATTAGGCTTAAAGGCTAAATCACTTGCTTCATATTCATGCATACGTGACTAAAAAGTCAAACACATTTCATAATCATACTTCATTAGGCTAAGAAGCCAAATACATTTTCATGTCAAACTTCATGCATAGGAGTAGCTCCATACTTGTCAAATCATATCATATTAGTGTAAATACCCATAGTTGCTCAAAGAGTCAAATCATAGACATTATGTGATCACATTCTTGTCATAACTCATATACTTGTTCAAAATCATTGTCATAAACATATTTGGGACTTAGCACACATCATATCCTTCATAAAATCCATGTTCATGCATGAAAATGCCATGATTAATAGTGAGAATAACATAGGTAACTAGAATTCATAATTTAAATCCAAATTAAGAAGAATCCCTAAGAAATTCAAAGTTAAATCAATAATTAAACCTCAATTTAACATTACCCATGCATAGATTAAAGAGTAAGGGGACATGCATACTTGTACCTTTCTTAAATCTAAGGAATTCATCAATCAGGGGCTTAATTCATCTTGAAATCATTAAATAAGAACAACTCACACTTCAATTGCACTAAATCATTCTTAATTCAAAAGACCTATTTCAAGAAAAAAATTATAATTCATCAAAAATTGAGAAAAGGATTTTGGGTCTTCATGGTTGAAAGAGAAACCATGAATCAAACCTACATACCTTGAATTTAACAAGAAGATTGAGAAGATTCTTATGAAGACTTGAGTTTTTCCCAATTTCAAGCTTGGTCTTCAATGGTGGATGGGAGAAATTTGAGAGAATTTGGGGGAAGAATTGGAAGCCTTAAAGAATTAAAATGAATTAGTATTCAATTTAGGGGTTTTAGGAGAGTTTAAAATGCCTAAAATGACCCTTGGAATAATTAAAATTATGATTTAACCATTAGTGAAATGAAGAAGATAACTGAAATAGTCGCTAATGACAGCACCCACACAGTCCTTGTAGTAACTCACAGACTTTGAACCCTTCCGTGTGGCTTAACTTGAGTCAGTCTTTGCTTTGAATCTTGGAAAACTTTCTGGATCACTCCACGATAGAACTCACGGTCCATGAAGCTGCACACAGACCGTACATTGGTCCGTGGGGCTTCACTTGGTCCGGAGTCCTGGCCTTGGGGTCTAAGTAGTCTCTGGACCACTCCACGGAGGCCTCTATAGACCGTGAGGCATCACACGAACTGTGAGGTGGTCCGTGGAGCCTTACTTGGTTCCAATCTTGGTCCATCACCTTGCCCACTTACTGGATCAACCCACAAACGGGCTCATAGGTCATGAACCCCCACACGGTCCGTGGTCCATCCGTGTGGCCTTGCCTTAGCAAACTTTGGCCCTCCCTATCCATAACACTTTTGGCCACAGATAGTCTCACTAAAACGACCATAACTTCTACATACGAAGTTTGATTTGAGTGAAACTAATTTTGTTACGAAGATAACTCAGAGCACTTCGAGTTGATATGGCCATCCAAAGTCAGTCCTTCTACACGGTTCCATACAAAACCCCACCATTACGAATCCTTTGCATACAACCACTTAAATAGAATCCATGATCATCACTAATCAACCATAACAAGTTCAAAATGGACCTTGACCCATCAATACAAAGTTAAAATTTTGGGTCGTTACAAAAGTCTTTAGCTTTGATGCTTATGATTTACTTGATCCAGGTGCAAATTTATCTTTTGTGACTTCTCTTTTGATTGTTATGTTTTGTTGGAGTCCTGAGATCTTGAGGGAGCCTTTTGTCTATAGTCCTATAGATGAGTCTATTATTACTTGAAGGGTCTAGCATAGTTATCCTATTTCAATTTTGCATAAAGTCCTTTCTTGTGAACTTGTATCACTTGAGATGTTTGATTTCTATATTATTCTCGAGATTGATTAGTTGCATGCTTCATATGCCTCTATTGATTGTAGAACCCAAATGGTTAAGTTTCCATTTCCGAATTAGCTTATTATAGAATGGGAGGGTAGTAACTCCCCTTTTAAAGGTTAGTTTATGTCCTATCTCAAAGCCTGGAAAATGATTTCTAATGGGTACATCTATTATATTATAAGGGTTAGAGATGTGGAGTCTTAGTCACCTACTTTTGAGTCAGTTCCGGTGGCTAATGAGTTTCTGGATATTTTTCTCAAAGATTTGCCTGGTATTACTCTTGAAAGGGAAGTGAGTTTTGGGATAGATCTCCTTCCATATACTCAACTTATTTCCATTCTTCCTTATCGTATGGAAACAGTTAAGTTGAAGGCTTTCACCCCTGGGCTGCCACCCTCACAAACCAAGTGAGATCGACCCATGCTAGGCTCTTGCCCCTGGGCTGCC